>JABFQA010001546.1:0-13465 GCA_022817065.1 Probaryconus sp. ZL-2020 | reverse complement strand
TTTTTTTTTTTTTTTTTTTCTTATTCCTTCTTGCTATCGACATTTGAAAGAGATTTCCTTATCTGAACCGAACGCTTTTTAGAATATTAGTTTACTCCGCCGAATAAGATCGAGCGATTTAGAAATCGAGTCCCCGTAATCATACGTCTGTGCAAATCAATATATCCGCGAATTATCTTGAGTGTGCCGTCACTTGACTGTTTTTCTGGGTCACCCGATAGATAAACGTAGCGCCGATTGGATAGAATATAGAACGATACCGAGAAATGGGGGAAGGGATGAATTAACGTTAACAACCACTGTTGGTCATTACGAAAGAGAACACGAAAAGACACCCTTTTTGTATCGAACAACAATTATCTTTCAATACATTTCACAACAAAAAAATTACCATTAATACAATAAATTTTGAAGTTTTAAATGATTATTAGAAAATTTACTATGTCCATAGTAAATTTTTTCTCCATTATTTATCATCAAATGCTCTTCATTTAAGACCACAAAAGTCTTCCCGTATTTTTATTATCTAATAAAAAATGACGAAACCACTTTAAGCACGTGGTTACTTAAAATAACTACCATATCATTTTTGAAACGAATCATCCGACGAGTAAAGTTGATTTACAGCTTTTGAAGTGAAGTAATATGTTTACGTTTATCAGTGACAAGTATATATAAAACTGTGCACAATAACGATTAGTATACAAAGGAAACGAAAAGGATCTGCCTGTCTCTGTCTTTGCTTTGGGAAAGTTAAGTGCTTTTCCAAAGAAAGAAGACCACCCAGGTTACACTCGCGTCATATTGGCTTCTACGTTCGTTCGTTGTTCCTCAGTCCCAAGTGATTTCTCTTAATCTCTTTCGCTTTTTAATTATTCCATCGTCGTTATTAATATCAATATCAACATCAACCTCTTTTCCAATGAGAATAAGGCGATGTCTCGGAAACGGAACAACAATGAAAACAATCGTATTGGCTTTTCATTTGACTTTACATTTCATTTAAACCACCGTTATCAAGATATTTAGCAAATAAAACGTTAATCTTGTTTATGTACTCTTAACAAGATTTTAGAAGCCAAAACTAATCACGTTAAAGCCAATGAAAGACTTTGATTAGCTTTCTACGAGATTATTATGGATTTGAAGAAAAAAAAAAAGAAAGAAATTCCTACGGTGTAGAATTAGAAAGTAAAAATGTTTTATAGATTTTATCTTTTGCGCCAATAAAATTAACCGCAAAATTTCTTATTGGATGATCGTTAATACGTCTGTTATCCAATGATATCACTTTGTCAGGAATGTTGGGAAACCGCATTGCGCTGATGCGATTTGGTTATAGCCGCGACCGCACGATAGTTTGATAAAATGGAATAGAAAAGAAGACGGGCAAATGATCGAATCGAAACTGTACGAGTTGCGAAGAAACATTCGGTGGGGATAATTAGACGAAGAGGGTTGGGAAGGAAAAAAGGAGAACAATGCTTAAAGGAAGACGCAGAGTTCTGGGTAAAGCGGCGCCAGATAAGACTTAATATTTGATCGTGGGCTCACCCCTCCCCCTCCCCCTTTTCCCCATCCTTTTGGCTTGCTGCTAGTCACCCCCCTTTCCCCCTCTACCCCGGGAACCCCTGTGATCGATCTACCGTCTCCCATTTCGTTTCCTAACCTCACCTAACCGACCACCTTTACCGTGGCCGACCGTCAAATCTCTTGGCATCTCGGCGAGTAAACAACTTTATTTCAAATTCTTTTGACTATTCAAAAGCGCTCACGAAACTTTGCCCCTTACGTTTATCATGCGCGTTAGTTAAATTTCGCAAACTTTTCGCATCGAATTAAGAAATGTATTTCATCTTTTGGGCAATTCGATTTTCCATTTTGACTTTTCGTAATTTAATTAAAGACGGAAACAAATTTTTTTGGCTCCTTGTGTCGCTATCGTGTTAATTTTGTTTTTAATTTCCTTCTTTTCTGGAAATAAAGGGATGTTATTTAGTTATCAAACAATGAACTCGTTACCACGAATAAAATATAAAGAAAGTTGAATAACAATCAAAAGTCGACTGCATCGTTTATGTAATAATTGATTATACTTGTTTTAATTAAAATTGTATGTAGATCTTGTATTTATAAGAGAGGAAGTAACGGCTATAAATAGTTTTAATTTTCGTTCTAAAGCAGACAAACTTAAGCTACATACTTGTACAGAAAAATACATCGCGTCTATACATTTAATTGGTCAAGTTCTTTTTTTTTTACTTTTTTTATAATGGTTACTTTAAACTTTGTTAATCGAACTCTAGTTCATTGATATCACATGTAGTTAAGCTGTATGAAAATTTAATTTCAATTCTTCTTGCGAGAGACACATTTTTTTTTTCTTCTTTAAGTTGCCGCAGAAATACGTCGTGGAATTTTAAGTTCGACATTTTTTTTTTCGTAAAAAAAAAAAATTTTCGGATCGATGTTAACCCTTATCATCCTATTGTATCTCCTTAGATGCATTCACTGTTCTTGAACTTTTTAACACTTTAGACAATAAGATACTGAAATTTGAAACATCGGATAATACTAACTCATTAAAGATTTTGTAATAATTTTTAAATTTTTAAATATGAATTTTAATTGTTTAAATAACAAATAAATTTAAAAAAAAATGGACATTTTTTTGGTGAATTTAACTTATTTAAATGCCAATAAGTAAAAATAAATACAAATTAACATTATCTAAAACCTCCTTCTAAGACCAGGATGAAAAGGGTTAATTAAATGGGACTTGGTGTATTTTTTTTTTCTCCTCGTCCTTCTTTTTCGCAACACCAGAGGGACTTTGGTCGCGAGAACTTAACAACTCGCCAAAGCGTTCGGACAAAATGGGACGATCATAAAAATGGGTGTCGCGAACTCTTGTGATTAGTTTCTTGAGGAGCGTTACCCCGAGGGACCGTCGAAGGATTTCCATGTTGCGGCGGCGAATCGATTAGACGCCGGTCAACTCCGACCTGTCGAACCTCAGACTTTATTCTCAGGTCTCGATGGTCGGACTCGAGCGTATAATTATCGGAGGCACGCGAGCTTGCGGATCCTCAACGAAGAAGGAGGGGGGAGAGACAAAGAAAGGCTTCTGCCTTATTCTAGTTGACTGACTTGGTCCCCTCTCTCTCCAACTCACTTCCTCTCTCTCTCTCTCTCTCTTCATCTGTCCTCCTCTCTTTTGTAGTTCCTCGACCATTCCCCCTTCTTCTACTCTATTCACGCGCTAATACTAGGAAGAAACCTGAACTTAGCACTAGCCTCGCGGTGGTACCGCGATTCTGAGATTCTCTCCCTCTTTCTATCTCTCTATCTCTCTCTCTCTCTCTCTCTCTTTCTAACCCCTCATCCACCTTATATCCGTCTCGCTTCTTGCAGTCTTATTACCATATGATTTTCATGTTAGCGCCTCGAGGGCCCGAAAACTGCACGATCGCGCATTATACTTACCCGTCGTACCGCGCTATACGATTCATGATCGTGGTTACGATATTTTGCTGAGGCCAAGACGGGTATCGAGTATTTCCAACTTCATAACGTTACCGCTTAATGTTCAAATTAAGAATTCCTGCATTGCAACATCGCGTTTCGAACCTCTTACTCCTTCAATTGCGCCACGGTAATGGAAATCCGCTTGCCGCGAGTGGAATCCACGAAATTGTTCATTTTTGTCGTAAAGCTGCACATTAACGACGCTGGTGAGAGTTTCGCAAAAGGAAAGAAAAAAAAAAAAAAGTGATGCGAACGTCGTTAGATATTAAATTAAGTTACAAGTAATCGAGAATTCAATGTAACGGACAATACACAGAGAGGTTGTATTACTTATTGATTTTCATGGAACAATATTGCATGCAATTCAGAAGAGAGAGAGAGAGAGAGAGGAGAGGGAAAAAAAGAAGTAATTGCAGTATATTAAAAAGTAGAAAAAAAAAATAATAATATTGCCTGACTTTCACCGTGTGCAAGTAAATTCTTATGCACACAGTGTTTGTGTCTTTCTCTGAGTTCGGCCTAAGTGGACGAGTGGGTGTAACAACGCGAGATTAGTAACTCCGGGATTTTAGTTTGAGAATGTGGAAATGTAAGTTGGTGTGTAGGAGAGGGTCTGCGACCGCGCCGATGCAGCGATGTGAGCGTTATCTAATGCTAATGCATGCATTACCTCAGGCGCATTTTCATGTAGTTAAATATGCAAGTATCTATGCAACATTACTTAAATTGTTGTGTCGTTTACTTAATTACCTTATTTAAGGAGCACAATTTTACGTTGGATTTGAAACGGGGAATTTTTGCGTTGTCCCTTTTTTTTTTATTTCTGCTTTTTGCCATTCTAAGGCAACATTATTTTCTTATTAATATTTATTAATTGCCCACTTAAGTTCGTTGAAATATTATGTCATCGACAACAATTCCATTTCGCACGAATTTATCGTTGCGAATGTTCGTTTTCCATTCACAACTTGAGACGTTATAAATTGATAAAATTATTATGTATTGTACTAGGAAACGTGTTATAAATATTGTTTTCATTCAAATGTAGATACGATACGGTATTCGTTTACTTCCATTTTGTTTGTTTCTGACAAAAATGTTAATGCTCGATGAAAAATTGTTATTTATTTCAAACGTTAAACATGCAAATGATGAACTATTGCAATGCATTTTCTGAGTAATTGTTGTCCTTTCTCAACGTAAAAAATGCACGACTCTTGCGCAGAATTTAATTGGTCTACATTTGTAGTATAATTATTTATGTCTCGTGATAATAATAATATAATATAGAATGTAAATGATTTTAAATGAAACGTACCTACTTTAATTACATACTATCATCGCGAGTATCGGAGGTATACAATGATAATTTGAAGTAATTGAAAGCACCGAAGTAACAATGCATTGAATACAGGAAACTTTAGTCGACATTATTGCATGCAAATCAATAGAGAAACATAAATTTTCTTCACGCAGAAAAGAATTAATGATAGAAAATGAGTATGTATTAACATCGACGCGACAGTATTGCTTAAGTAATGAGGTAAAAGTAGCAGAATAACGTGGCGGTAATGTGCTGCGCAAATAAAGTGAACTCCGTTTATGGGATTGTTGGATTCTATTTATCAATTCGTCGAAAAACATTTTTTTTTTTCTTATTTTTTTTAGGTAATCACGTTCAAACTCACCAATTTTTTTGTCATTTTGATATATTTCACATTAAAATAAAATCAGTTATGACAACAACAAAAAAAAAAAGAGAGACACTTGTGTCACTGAGGTCAGAAATTTTCATTCACTAAACTAACAGAAAAAAAAAATATTGTTACGACACCGTTAAGTACAATGGGATACGAATGGGTTCGTATGCAAAGCAGTAACACGCGTAAGACGTGAAAATGTCATGTAAATTTGAGATTGGCTTGTGCGAAATCCAAATGAAATTCAAATTTGGCGCGTGTCTTTTCGGGAGGGTGGCCCCGTGGAAAAAATTATGCGCATTGAAATTTCACCGGACGAAAAGAGAAAACAAAAATTAGAATTAGAATCGCAGTCGGGCGCGTGCCCGTTTCGGGATTAGCGAAATATTTAAATGCCAGAACCGCACGACACGAGTCGACAAAAGGGTTGTTACAATTTGCAAATGATTTATATTTGTGAGCACGAGAATGGCACTGTTTGAAAATAATGATTCCAACAAACGTCAATTATGTCGCGCAGAAAAGTCAATGGACGAAACTTGCATTTCCTTTCTTCTCTTTTTGATCGAAGGCAAATATTATATATATATATATAATACGCATTAATACTTTTGTTAATCGTGCATAAACGTGTGGCATTAATAATTATTCGAGAAGAAATTTAAAATATGCAAATAACGAAGATGTAAAAAGAAAGCAGTTTCAGGCATCTCATTATAATTTTCAATGAAACAAGTTTTATCGCGTCGTGATGAACGCTTTTATCGTTTTTATTTTTAATTAAGTTGGATTTTTTTAATATTCATTTTTTTTTTTTTTTTTATTTGGACGTTGTTGCTCGGGAATTTAAATACTGCGCGAAAATGTATATTATGGCAATCTAAAGAAAGAATTGTGTCGAACCGAGTTCACGCCTGTGATACTCGAGAACAAGTGTTCGAAATCCAATGTTGGACGTATTATGTTTAATTAACGAGCGCCTACCATTGGTCAGTAACGAGCGAGAATCTACATAAGAGAAAAATAATGCCTGCTTTAAATAAGAATAAAGTGGAGTATTAATTTTTTTATCCTTTTGTTTGCTTTATTTACTTTTAGTTGGGCATTTTTAAATTATAACTGCCGACATTAAATTCACAGAACCGGTCTAGCGTGTGTTCGACGTCAAAATTAAATCTAAGTTATGAAGAAAAACTGAAAATCTTTATGTCAAAAATATATATATATATTTTTTTTAACATCGTGATCTCAAAGTAATTTGTCGTGAGGCTGTTAAAAATTTCCTTCGAAGTGTTTCCATTTCAATTCCATTCATACACGTAGAAAAAAGTTTTAACCCTTTTAGTAAATTTGTCCATTATAATGGACAGATGTAAAAAATTTATTTTTTAAGATTTTTTTTTGTTTAATCATCTTACACGCTATTATTTTTGGAAACAGTTCTAAAAAAATAATGGCTACAATCAGAGAAGGACAACTGTCGAAATAATTCTTTGATCGACGAGGAAATTAAAATAGTGAGAAAGTATTTATTTTTTTTCGGATGAAGAAAAGATTGTTGCGACGTCATGAATCAAAATCGATGGTTTGCTCCAGTGCATTCGGCGCTCTGAGAAACGTCGAAACCTTCGCAGCTGCGACACGAAATATATAACGGTCGAAGCTTTTCAATATCCGCCATCTTCCGTTGATTCTTCCTTTGATTCTTTCTTCGACACTCGATATTCAAATTGGACCATATCCATCCCTCATTGAAAGAGAGATAACAATAGGCGAATAACTGGTTTCCCCGTTCTCTCGATCGCACGCTCTTTTTTTTTTTTTTCTCTCCCCGTCGTCGATCGGCCGACTCCGCAGATGCCAATCGAAAATCGGTTGCGCACGCGACCGACCGCGATTCAAATTCCGAATGGCGCGGCGCATTTGAATATTCTTCCTCGTCGCTCACGCGCCTATTTTGCATTTCTAAGTTGCTTTTCTCAAAGCTAAAACCAAGTTTTGCATACCAACGGCAACATCCGTTTCTCTCCCCCTCCCCCCTCTTCCCCTCCCCCCCCCTGAACTTGGCACACGCTGCACTTGTCGCTTCTCGAGAGATTATGCTCTCAATATCCTTCTCAATTTTTTTTTTTTTTTTTTTTTACATCGCAGGAATTCCATTTTTCCATCCAAAATTCAGTCTCGAAACATTTTTTTCGTCTTTCGAGTCTCAAAAGCCAAACCAATCTGTCATTCGATTTCTAAAATTGTATCGTCCGAACCTAATCAAATATGTAAATTTTATTTTTCTGTTTGCGGTCGATGATTAATGCCCGGCATTAGTGCCAGTAGAAAAACTAATTATTCATTTAGAATCTTGACGGACGTTCGGTTAACAAATATCATGTTCGTTCGTTTGGATCAATTTAAAAAAATGTAGCTCATTTGCGACACAAGATACAAAAATTAACTGTAATGACCCTGATCTCCACGAGTTCCTGGTAGGAGTGACTTTTTTTTTTTTTGTCTTTTTTTTCGAACGTGAAACTTTTCCCTTTCCTTCGGGAACTCTGAATTGTATTAGTCCAGTCCGTCGTGGTATTGGTGAATATAAACGAGAATCACACTAACAATATATAAATAACGTTTTACCTCTTATGGCTTTCCTTTTAACAATGTATTTATTGTGTAATGTTTCTTAAAATTACATTACGCTCGCTTAAATAAATATATCAACTCTGGAAGTTTTATTTTACAACTTTTAGTGCCTATTTTGTAATTCCATCCAGCCATTTTCCATTATTGCCATATACATCAATAAACATATAAATTTATTTATTATATTCATTGCCTCATAAAATACTGGAAGCAGAAACAAACTGCACGATAATTATACGATTAGAAAAAAAAAAAATTTACTCCGAAACAAAGTCAAAAATCCTTTTCATGGAATTAGCGTGGATTTCCATGAAATTCCCACACGCTCTTAATTCCTCTCATTGTCCTTAAAACTGTCGAAGGAGGACGCTTTATAACAGCCTGACACTTGGTTTAGACTATGCCAATGAGTCGTCGTGTCACTTAGGAAATAAGAAACGCGACACAATGAAACTTCTGAGACGCTCCGCGAGAAAGGTTTATCGCGGTTGTGTCGAAGTACATAAAGAAAGGCAGAAAGGTAGAACGAACGGTAGGTAGGAAACATACCTAAGGGTTTGGTGCTGGTGAAACGAGATCAACCCCCAGAGACAATAATAGAAACACTATGAGCGACTTCCTCTTTCGCCATGATACACGACAACCCCCTTTTTTTTTTCGATACAATTAAAGTTCGTTGCTACCTTTTTCCACTGACCTTCGATGCTTCAATGGCACGGATATTCTCAGGCATTCGTCACCTACCTGCCAGGTAGGTCGGAGCTCTGATTTGTCGAATTACCGTTTGCCCTGGGCTTTTTTTATTTGTCGTTTATATTATTTTACTTCGTTAAAACCGACCGACGCGACGTTTTTTTCTTCTCTCTCTCTCTCTCTCTCTCTCTCTCTCTCTCTCTCTCTTTCTTTCTTTTCCCCCTTTTTTGCCTATTGATTGCCGATCTAACTTACCGTGCATCCGATCGTACAAATTGAGTCGTGCTTTGGGCGTGGTACATTACACACTTTGAACCTAATCGAATAATTTATTAGACGTTTAATCGTCTACCGATTTATTGTCGATTTTTTATAACGATTTTTACCGATTCCTGACGATTTTCACCAATTGTACCGATCTATTTCGAAAAAAAAAAAGGATAAAAAAATTGTAAACCGTTGAATGTCGCATTGCTTAGCACGATTTGGTCTCCGACTAGTTGAGTCATTAAGCTGTTGAATTATGCCGGCTGATTTAATAACTGTCTTTCTGGAATCTTGAACAGCGACGCTAATTCGCTGCAATCCAATATTGAGATACGGTATTGTTTGACAAACCACGTCTTACGCGAAGGTTACGCGACGACAAGCCGAATTATACACGCGCGTTAATGCAACGTTTGGTACTCTAATTATCATAGCGGAAATGGATCTCCAGTCGTTTTTTTTTTTTTTTTTTTTTTTTTTTTTCATTAATGCTCTCCTCGAATTCAACTCAAGCGCTAATTGCGTTACACAACACACGAACAAACGCTTAAGTAATGCCTGTGCACGAAGTTTCTTGTGACAAACAAGAAAATGGCTGAGGTTAATGTGCATTTTGCGATCATAACAAGAAGATTTATAATACTTCTAATGACGAGTCATTATCGTCGAGAGATTATGAGAAAAAACAAAATGCAATTCGGTCGAACCATTTTTCAATATCACGTTTGAATCAGAGATCAAAAAATGCATTAACTTTTCAATCCCGTAAAACCGTTATTTCGGCTCCAAAGTGGCACCATCTTTTTCGTCACTCAAACCAATGACATTGACGAAAAGGTCTTGGGCCTTAAATTATAAAAGTAGAGAAAAAAAAAATATCACAGTCTTGTAAAAGTTAACAGAACTTATTTTGATTGACTTATTTGAACTTATTTTAAATCTCAATCAAAAGGAGTGGCATTTTTCATGAGCAAGAGTCGTCATTTCTAAATTTTTTTTTCACGTTTAATGTTTTATCGCGAAAAAATGACGACGATTCGAATGATCAGTTCTCGTTCAATTATCGCGTTGTTGTTATTCACGCGGTAAAAGTAATTGGTAATAATAAAAAAGATCGTGGGATCCACCTTATTTCATCGCAGCGATGAGCATACGAAAGTGCACCTGCCGTGAGCCTTGTGGATCGATCCACGGAATTCCGCGTTCCAATACTGAGAACGTGGGAACAGTAGTCTCCCTCGCGAAATGGTCCAGCGGTCTTGCCCGTCATATCGACGTTTGCATTCTTACATAATTCACCCTCGGAAACAGTCGCTCCCGCTCCAGCTCCATCCCCATTTCCGATATATATCCCATCGTCACTCGGACCTTTTATTCACGTCCCGAAGCCTTTACTGTCTATATTTCGCGCTTATTCATCTTGATTCCCTTTAGTTTTCCAAAGTAAAGAAGCACCGGCCGTTTTGCCGTGCATATTTTCTGAGGCACCATCGAGTGTGAGAAGGTCTCGAGATACGCATTACTGCCTTTTTCCCAGCGTAACTGTGGTCAACTTTAACATGAAAATATTACGTCATTTGGCATATTCCGAGCTGTTATTTCCAGTTAACTATGTTTTTATGGGCCATAGTTAAACAGTCGAATGGACCGTAGTTTAAATAATACAGGCGCATTTGTAAATTTCATCGCGATGGAAAACGCACTTTTTCCCATCGTACGATATCTTGTTTTTTTTTTTTTTTTTTCTTTCTACGAGCTGAAAGAAAAGATTAATTCCCAGGGAAGTGAGTTTTCGCGCGGATCTTTTTTTTTGAATTCAGTCAGTTTTGTGGTGAAGGCTTTGTTTGATGAAATTTTTTTGTTTAATCTGGCAAAAGTACTTTTAGAATGTCTAGAGACAATTGACAAAGCCTGAGCCATTTAAAACAATGGGTTAAATAAAAAGATGATCGTAGAAAATTCTTCGGATCAATCGTGGCAGATTAAAAATCATTAATCAACGATGAACGATAATAAATAAAAATCGAATCAGTAGCCCCGGCACTTGTTTAATAAGCGCGCCGCGGGAACCCCGAGAAATTTTCTGGGACAGCCCACGGACTCTAAAAATATTAATGAGCCACGTCCGAAGATCGCTCGTGATTCATTAAAAGAGGGGGAACCTTGAATTCCACGATCGTAGAACTATTTTGTATTATCCTCTAACTTGTTTACGTATGCAGGATTCACACGAATGGAGATATTAAGAGATATTACCTACGAAAATTCAAAATACTCAGATTTTGATCAAATTTAAATCACATATAGTACATGTAATAACTGAATTATTGGAAAAGTTTGAAGACATTCTACTACCTGGAAGCTGAAATATTTGATTTCAAAATTGAGCTAATTTACATTAGCTCAATTGTAATTTTATTCATATAATAAAGCATACTAAAAATTGAAAGATATTTACTACATAGTTTTTAAATAATAAAAAAAAAATCAAAATTGGGTACAACGGAAAGAACAATTGATTGGTTAAAGAGTACAACAGTCAGTTTTAAAAATTCAAATAACGATTCAAGTGTTTCATAAATATTCTAGCAAATATTGATAAACTAGATAAAATTTATGTTGGTATATTATTGATTTTCATTATTATAACTTAATTTCGAGTGAAATTTGTATTTTAAATTAATATTTTATTTTGAATATGACTGTATCGGAGGTACCACGTTTAAGCGGTACATTTCTTTCAATCTTATCAGGCCTTATATTTGGAGTCGCACATAACTACAAGCTCGTCCCTCGATAATCTATGCGATGATTGTTGACCAATCTAATGACTTTTTTAGACCGACCGAAGGTCGGTTCCTTCCATTTTTCTTCATCGTGGGTTACCGCATTCCGTTACAATATTCGACAGGTTGATTAAACGTTAGTCATTAGTTTAATCTATCAGCGATAATTTCATTAATTTAATTTATGATTAGTGGGCTTTAGACTTTGCTTTCTAAATAAGTAGGTTGACGTATACAATAAAGAAACAAAAAAAAAAATAACAACTCAAGCTCACAAAAGGGACGAATGATATGTTAAACAAAATTCTTCTTTTAATTGATTCCATCAGAAAGAAAATCGAAGCAATTGTTTCGGAGATGAATAATAAAGAAACAAATTTTTTTTTTTTTTATTTCAACGAACGTTATCTGATTAACGTTACGTCCTCGAGATGCGTTTCATTGCTCCTTTTAAATGCTTAAATTAAAATTTATTTTTACGAACATTGCTCTGAATTAAGGCACGGTCAATCATTCGTTGAAGCATAACTCGCAATTTTTACGCAATTTTCCTAGGCGTAGCATCCTGTTTGACGTCATAATTAGGCTAATTACAATT
Organism: Probaryconus sp. ZL-2020; assembly: GCA_022817065.1. NCBI lineage: Eukaryota > Metazoa > Arthropoda > Insecta > Hymenoptera > Scelionidae > Probaryconus > Probaryconus sp. ZL-2020. The sequence goes on along the minus strand of JABFQA010001546.1, from coordinate 1,256 downwards.
ACGACAGACAGATAGACTGGGGAGGTGAAGAGACGGAATATATATATATATTGGATGGTAGGGGGAGGAGGGAGGGAGGAGGGGGGTTCGTACGTCCATCGTGAGGTATGTACTGGCGGTGTGTTGAACAACGGACAAGCTGACAAGCGAGATAATTAGGCGGGACGAGACAGGACGTGCGCATTAATTAATTAGCCCAATCTAAGTTCACTTCACTTATTGTGCGAACGATTATATTACACGAATGGCCTCGAAAGCAACTCGATGCAAAACAAAATTCTTTTAAACAATGCGATTCGATTGGGGTCAAAGTTTTTTTATAATTCAACAAAATTTTTTTTTCTCTGAAATCCAAAAAAAAATGCGAGAGTAAACAAAATTAATATCTGTAAAGATGAATTCAGTAATTTTCAACCGTCAGATACATTAAAATCACTTAAATAACTGATTTAACTAAATGTCCGTTACGGAAACCAAATCCCACTGTTGCGCGGTTGCAACAATTTCAGAAACCAGCTTTTTTCGATCATTACAGATCATTGCAAATTTGTATTCGAAGCTAAAATAAAAGTAAAGAAGTAGTAACAGGTAAAAGACGTTGCATTATCAAAGTGAGATGAAAATTTCAAAAACGCTTGAACGCTGACATCAGCTGGCATTGGTTTTGCCCGGTTTGAAAAATAATTAATTTATGCTAACGAATGAGAAGCGTAACGGCTGCGTGCTCTTAAATTCGCGCCATTGAGCGTCCAAGTATCCGTAAGGACCTTTGGAGCGATCCCCCCGTCAAGTCCTCTTGCCCCCATCCTCCGTCCCATCGCATCTCTTCTCGCTCGACTGGTTTCCACCGAACTGTTCGAAGCTGGTTTATCGCCCGAGGACGGAATTCCGCTATACGTTCAGGAATATTTTCGTGGTTAATGTCATCGTTTTAATTATCGTTCGAAGGGCCATAAAGACGCCCGGGCAAAACGCTCCGGAGGATACTCCGGGAAATTGAGTTTGCCCGACGCTACGACGCTGCAGCTCGCCACGAGAAAAAGTGAAACGCACGAGCTGAAACGCGACCATAAAGCAAATTGCAAATATTCATTGTGCTCCCGACTTTATTGCATTTTTAAATATACACACGCCACGGCTAATTTTCATTTACAAAATTACGAATGTGCCATCTACCTTTTCATCCCGTGGGAGGTAAAGAAAAGAATGAATTTTTTTTTTTTTTTTTTTTTTTTTGATCCATGTGATCGGATTCA
>JABFQA010001545.1:0-13465 GCA_022817065.1 Probaryconus sp. ZL-2020 | reverse complement strand
CTCGTCGAAATTTAAATTTTAACACGAATGGAATAATAATACATTGTATTTTATTTTATTATGAAATTTAATTCAATGATGGAAACGTCAAAAATAGACCAATTCAATATAATCGATTTGTCAAGCATTTCAATTTATATGTTACAAAGTGATTTCGTTCTTGGATAAACTTTCCACGAAGATTTTCCAGAAGATTGTTTGGGGGAAGTTTGCGGAAATATCTAAAACCTTTGATTACATTTTCATTGCTTTAAATTGATATTGATACTAATGTTATGTAAAACTCGTTTAGTATGTAAAATAGTTTAGTGTGGCTAAAAAAATCTATTCGATTTTAAACCGATCTTTAGGTATTATTGTATGATTCTTAATTAACTTATCTTCAAACGTAGAATTCTCTTATGGCAAGTTTTTATATTACTTTTTTTTGTCCTATCTTTCAATAGATATTGATACTGAAAAGCGCATATATGTGACCTATAATTCCATTAAAAATAGATTGCAGAATAATGCTTATAATAACATTTTTTCGTAATTCATTTCAACCTGAGAAAAACAGGCAGATATTGCAAATTTAACAATGTAGATTATAAAATGCAGATGGCAAAATTGTCAACCAGTTTGATTGGCTATTTAGGAACAATATCATTTTGTAATTGGCTATTAAGACTAACTATTCTAGATCTTGTGGATATGTGATTTGAATAGTCACTCCATTTTATTTATATCGATGTAATTTTATTCACTAGAAAATAGCTTCACTGACAGACATTTTTATGAAAAGTTTATGTGGAATAAGAAGAGAGGGATAAGAGAATAAATGTATTAAAAAATTATTTCAAGTTTTACAAAGAACGTTAAAGTATTATAATCCGGAGAACAAATGTTCTGTTACATCTTGAATTTTGTAACAAAGGCAATAACTTTTCAATAATAAAATGTTAAAGTTTTTAATCAAATTTCTACTGTGGAGTTCATAAATCAATAAATGTTGAAGAAAACAGCTAAGGTTGTTTCATTTACTAATATAGGAGCCAATGCATTGACGTAAGCTTGAAGGATGAAAATAATCCCCCTCATTTCGATTACGAATGAGAAATTCCTTGCATGCCACATAAAGTATTCACAGTATTGATGATGTCGAAAAAAAGATCGTGTATTCGTTCTTTAAATTCCACTGCAGTTCTAATTACATACAAGACAAACAAACATACTCTAGTGTTTTTGCAGTGGCAATTAACAAAACAATTAATTCAGATCAGCAATCAAGAGTTCAATGTTGTATTCTTTACCTTTTCACTCTCACTGTTTATGCAAATGTCATTTACAATTCAAACAAACTCTGAAAGGATAACGAAATCCACTATAACCATCACTGTCATTGCCCGCAAGAATTTGTTCAATAAAAATTGCTTTATTGGAATTCTTGAAATTTTAAAAATGTTATTAAAGTCGTAGATTATAAAGACAATGAAATAAATATATTGAAAATATTATCAAGAGTGTACTACTGTTTTCCTTCGATTAATTCAAATTAGAATTAATATAAATATTTAATTTCCATGTCAGTACATACGACATCGTACAATGAAGTTAGATGAGTGTTAGAATCAACAACACTCATCGACAGTAAACTCGAGATTTTTTGCTTCACATATTTAAGAGTTAATACGTCCCGGCCGTATTTCACGACTGCTGGGAATTTATCGCCAAAATAACTTGCCGTTACATTTTGTCGCTGCGGACAGAAACAAAAGGGCAGAGTGCATCGACATTGATGCAGGGTTGCGGGCAATCAGCCAGATAGTGGCCGCAGAAAGAAAAGAAGCGCAAATCAATAGCTTTCTAATCAATCGACTCGCCATCGATATTCGTTTTCGATCAATTATTTCTCCAAAAAAATGGCAATCTGTTTTCCCTATCCAAAAATTAGAATTGCCGCAAAAATTTATTCGTTACGTGATATCCGACCGAGGTTTGCTTGAAATGTAATCAAGTTGTTGAATTTTTACGTGTTTCACGTGATGTAAAGTAAGAGGATCAGGTCAAAAGGGGAATTAAAAAGTTATAAAGTTTTGTCGTCATAAGCTGCGCATTTTCGGTGAATTTAAATAACTCGAATCTGCTTTGCTGCATTTTCTATTAGCTGCGGAGTTGAAATTTATACGAATCGTGCAAAATACATTTAAAAGTGTATTTTAAAGAAACAGTAACTTGAACGAGGTTGAATTTAATTTTTTAAAGAGATAAATGATTTTGTTTTTAAATTAAAAGTGTTCAATAAATAAGTATATTTTCAGTTACGTGTTTTATTGAAAATTAATCTGGAGAAATGGAAAGCAAGAAATATATGAACAATTAAAGGATGAAAATTATTGTTAATATTTACAGTCTCGTGTGAATGACATAAAATGTGAATAGAATAGAATGATTTTTGATGTTAAATAAACGTGAGAAAATTTGTATGTATAACATACAACAATTCTGCTAAAAGCCATTCATTTTTCCAAAGAATATTCAAAGAAGTTTGTCGGAATGCTATTTGAATTTCCAAGTTGTACAAATTCTGATAAAAACAAAGAAGATAAAGCAAAACGGAGAGGAAAACTTTCTTTGAAATTCGTTCAAATAATACGAATTTTCGAAGAATACAAATCTTAAATACTAAGATATCAAACTTAAATTATGCAATGAAATAATTGAAAAAAATGTCTTGTAAAAACGAAATGGAAACTTTCCATTTAAATATATTGCCAATAAAATGTAAATTGTCTTTAAAATAATACCATAACTATTTTTTGTTCAATTTTGTTTAAAGAAATAAATTCAATTGAACGGTTAGAAATAACATCTAAAATTGTAGTTAAAATGTCATTATTGAATTCGATTATTTTTACGTTCAAATTCTATTATGCCGTATAAATTCTTCATCAAAATTTACATCAACGATTTGCCATGAAATTGTAATGGTTTCTACGATTTGGATGGGCAATATCGTTTATGCAATTAACGTTATAACTAATCGATGCAATCACTGTAGGCGAATGGAATTAATTCAAAATTTTTAAATGAGCGTAAAGATATAATATACGTTTATGGCACAAATACTTAATGCATAAAAAGCATCTAATATTGTTGTTTACTGGCACATTAAACACAATTTCACTCGTTAATATAAATATTGATGATAGAAAATTGCATTATGCATTATAGATATTATAATATAAACTGAATTACGTTCTTGATGCAGACATTAATTTAAAATTAATTTTTACCAAAAACTGCAATTTATGACAACAAGTAATAGTTTGGTTGCAAAGCAACAGCGCAGAAATTCAAGAATTAATTAATAATGCAAATTCTATGAAATATTAAATTAATAACATTTATTAATTAAATGCATAGTATGATAAATAAGCAAAATAAAAAAGGGAAAATTAGAAATGAAATGTAAAAAAATCTCAACGTACGTATGTAAAAAAAAAAAAAAAAATGAATATTAAAAGTTAACAAATTGAAGAAAATAATGAAGCAAGAAATGGGAAAAAAGTATCTGCTTAATAACAGGATATATTAATATTTCAACAAACATTTTTTCGGTGCATACGAAATCATCGCGAAAGGTAGAGAGTAAAAACGTCAATAACCGACATACGCTGACTAATCGAAACATTTGCCGAATTTACAATCAAACCAATATCTACAGGGCATCGGATCAAAATTGCGGTCGTGAAAAATAATCGTCGACGCTTGTCATTTTGCGATATTCCTAGAGCAGATATTAACGTCAGTTACCACCCTTTTACTCTCGCGTCACTTTTCATGACGAGTAAGCGTATCCATGAGGAATCTCGTTTCTCTATGAAAAATGCAATCACTCGTTATGAATACAAATGACGCCATTAAGATTCAAAATGCGGTGCGTACGACGTTCTCGATGGGAATTCGTGTAACGTTAAAATCGCACAACCCACAAGGACGAACTCCCCTAAATTTTGCTTATTCCCTAGCTTAGTTGCTAACGGCGGTTATGCGATATTGCGAACGAATATGTCTGTCTATGTATGTATTATTTTATATATTTATACACAGATATGGATAGGTACGTGTGTCGGAAGGTATACGCAGAAGACCGGTAATGCAGGCGAGAATAATTAATCTCGCGCCTGTTGCCGGTCGTCGAGCAATTGCATTAGGCAAAGTGCCTGGGGTTGAGTTGGGAAATTTCGTACTTGCTGCTTTTGTCTTTATTGTTTTTGATAAATATCTGTACCGTTGACGCAAAGTCGTCGCATTATTTTCAGGTTTGGATTTGCATGACGAATATAAGATTAAGTCGAATAAAATTATTAGCGGCTAGATGATAATTGTGTTGTTAAGGATGCTACTGGGGTATCTAACATGGGATTTATTGTTTTCTGCGTTAAGTCGGCTAATTCAGTGTTCAGTTGTGAATATTTTTAACGGTGCGCTAAAATCATGTCAGAGTTTTCGTACATTCTATTACGAGAATCTTAGAATTAAATAAAATTTGCGAACTGTTTTATGAAATTTCATTGATACACGGATTTGATAATAAAACAAGAGTGCTCATTATAAAGTACAATTTAATTACAAGAACTGTTATTACGATTTTAGTGTAACTTAATTCTGCATATTTTTATTTTGTAACGAAAAACATCACGTATAATTAGGTTTTTAATTAAGAGAATTTCTCGTCTGGAAAAATACAAACAGAATGTACGCGAATGTCTAAATTTATTTAATATCATTCTTTAATTAAAAAAAAATAATGATCATCTACTTTAATCTCATCACATCTTTCATTATTCATATTTACCTATAATATATGACTTTCTTATTTTATTTCAAGGATCCTGTGTAATTTATTCAGAAATACAAATAACATATTAGAAATGAAATTTCCTGTTTGTGCATTACAATTTATACGTAACACAGAACTCTGTAATTTTGTTTCGACTTTGCTGTGAACTTTATACATATAACGACATAAGTACGTCCCGTACGTTGTTATTTGTCTTATACAAATTCATATTTTCATTTGTATTAGAATATTGAACATTTTATTTTCTGCCATGGTTTATAATAAACGTATATTAATTTCATGAAAGCAAATTTAAACAATCATTAATGCTTTAATTTTAATTAATTATTCGAAAAACTTCGCGTGAGTAACAAAAATGTTTACTTTTTAACAAAAGACTCTGATCAGAAATACAGTTTATTTATAATAAGAAAGTGAAACTAAAAATTGTTAGTGTTTACACGTAATCTCTGATCGATAATCATTGTAATTAACAGTTGAAGTTTCGAACCCCGAACGAAAGAAAGTTAACGACTCTTTCAGAGTTTAAACATAATTAGCGTGAGAATACGTCGCGTGTTACCTCACCAGGGCTGGTTTGGTTCAGAAGTAAACGAATTCATTTTAAGTTTTGCACGCTTTGATACGTTTATTATGGCCATGACGTAGCAAACGATAACTCTTATAGATTGAATGGGATCTGTGCATAATTTTCAGAACTTTGAATCAAGTTTCCAAACTTAGGCATAATTAACGCTAATTTTAAAAGACGATATGTTTAGTGAAATGTGTAAATTTTCCAAGCGACAATGGATTACAAAATACGTAGGTGTTAAACTCTTTGAAATTTATGATAGCTCACTTTAAGAAAAATTAAACCAATGATAAAATTTGTTAAAAAATCAACATTGGACAAAAAAAAATATGAAACTGATCACTGAATGTTTCTTCTAAGATTAATTTTTAGATACCATACTTCATATTATAATTCTAACCAAGCAAATTAATTGACCTGCAATCATGTTCTGTTTTGGAAACAGAGAGATACATTTCAACAGTTTTGCCTGGACAAGTAAATTTAATGTTTTTGGGCGAATCCAACCGGAGAAATGTCAATATTCCGCCACAACAATCAATAGACCAGCACTTTAATATTTCTGTTACAGCCGGATATTTGCTACAGAATCTAGTACAGAATCTACTACAACACAATTACGAAATGTTTTGCCGTTAATTTATCATCATAGTACTTGCCGTATACCTCAAAGTAAAGCTAGTGTTGGTAAATTAAAAAATGAAACCATAGTCAAAACCCTTTTGATGTGAAAAATTATCTTGCTTTAGTAAATGTGTAATTCTGCGCTGTAATTACAGTTTTAATTAATTTTCCTTTGACAATAAAAGTTGATGCAGAAATTCAGATAGGCATTTTTGACTGGATTAAAAAAAAATTTAAGGAATTGCTTACAGCAGCGTGACATTTTTTAACAACTAATTTTGGATGAGAGGATAAAGTTTCCTGACAAAAGTGAAGACTTCATGAAGTTGTAAAGCTACTGGCAAAAACGGTATCGCAGAAACCACGTGACAATTGTACACTCATCCTTATTATGCGAGTTGAAAATTCAATTGTTATTATTAAATTCGAATTTGTTATTTTCTGTCACGAACTTGAGTTGGATTACAAATCATGACATTCAGTTTCAATTTATCCATCACTTATTATCCGTTAATTATTACTTCGTGCATATTCGCGTCAGCTTTTGTACAGTAAATAACTCTTCGATCATCAGTAGAATTCATAACTCCAGTATTAATTCTGTAAATGCTGATTCAATTAAGTGACATTGTCAATGATAATATTACAGATCGTCATCGTCACGATTTTACCAGAGCGATGCAATTTCATTTCGTCGAAGTCATGTAAATATTCCATGGAAAAAAGAAATTTCGTTATTTGCGTATTTCCCGGCCATCGCAAATTAACATGTTTCAATTGTTGAGTTAATTACAACATATCCAATAATTATTTGTTTCTATCAAGCAGCCCAGTAATTGAAAAACGATAGGATAGAATAGATTGCAATTAAAAACGGTTTAAAAAGACTTGAAGCAGAATCAAAGAATTGTAATCGTTGAATCAAAATTTCGGTTTGAAAACTATAATTCCATAAAGGGAAATTTCACATGTAAGCACTGTGTTCTAATTTTACCGAGACCTCATTAAAATTTCCAACCATATATCTCTGGGAGTGAAAAAACTCGGATTACACCAAAAACCTACTGAAATTTTCGTGCCAGATTTTTAGCTCGGCCAGAGGATTTGTTAAAGTTGAGTAAACGCATCCGCAAAAATGAAGTCTGGGAACGCAATGCAAAATGCGGAGAGCATTCACCGCGAAGTGCACAGTAGTTATAGGCACAGTAAGTACGGACCACTGGTAAAAGTTACAAGTCTGCCCGAAAGTCAAGAGCAGTATACCACATCCGCGGTTTCGGACTACGCGTGTATTCGACGTCGAGGATTTGCTCGAATTCTGTGCCGGGATTTCTATCGCGCCCTCGAAGAGAACTGAACTTTTCTCATAATCCACCGAACACGTTCATTCTCTGAAAATCGAATCGTCGACTCGGTAACCAATTCCATGCTGAGACCGTTACTCTCGTCGAGAGATTATCTCGAAACTTGAAAGAAATGGGATTAAGGCGCAAAAGAAATGAACATTCACGAATAAAAAGAGGGAAAGTGATCGAAATAAGAGGGTGCCGTTGTGAATTTATTTATGAAGAATTTCATTCCGAAACTCGAGATAAACATGCGCCGTCCCTTTTTCGCTTCTTTTTGAAGCTTAATGCACCGCCGCATTATGCTGAAAATAATATTAAAGTTGGACGTTTACATCTAAAGGGAAAGAGTCGTAATGCCGCTGGAGAGAAGAGATATGTTGTTATGAAGTTTGGAATTATTTATTTGACAGCTTAATAGTCGGAAATGGAGTTTTAATTTGGAGTGTATTTTTTAGGCTTTCGAATCGTAGAATCACTCATCTTCGTGAATTATGTATAGGTTTTTAAAGGGGATGAAGTATACAACATCGAAAGATTATGTAATAAAAAATATTGCAGTAAAAATATTGCGAATAAGAATAGCCTTTTAATAAGATATGATTGAAAATAATTTATCATTAAACTATTCTACAGATAAACCACAAAACCACAAAATTTAAGCTTCTATCGGTCACTATAGAAACTAATATAATTGCTCTGCTAGCCTATTTCAGATTTTAGTAATTTTGATTTCATATTTTATGTTCACATTTCAATTAAATATTTTGCACTAGTTACAAAAACAATATAAATTACATTTGTAGTAAAAAAAAAAAAAATAAATAAATGTATATTTGCATTTTAGCATCTACAAAGCTTTTTATGCAAATAAAATTTACCTTAATCTCTTAATTCAATAATACAAATTGCATAATATAATTTATTGAATATTTTATTAAATAATTCATAATTAAAGTTCGTTAAAATCATTTAATAATTGCAGAATGTTTCTGTAACGCTGTAATAAAAAGAACTGTGTAATAAAAATCACCAAGTCACTTACGTCATGCGCACAATTTTTTTCTCGAACAAAGTGCTACTATAAAATATTGCAAAAGAGAATTACTCGAAAGAGATTCTAATATTATGAAAGTTATAAAAAAGTTGTAAAAGGTTAAACGACAGCACCGATGGTTCTCAAGTCTCTGATGCTGTCTTTGTGGTTATATATGCACAGAAATTACAGTTATTAGTCTCATCAGCGTTCAAATAATGAATAATTAGCCTTATTTTTCTAATAAATATTTTTACGCTCCAAGTTTTACAGTTACTTAATTAATTACTGCGCTGTCTTTCTATGTAAATGCATTATTTAAGTAACATGCCGCGCCGTTTTCTGAAAATGCCTTTATTAAAATTGTAAAGATTAATTTTAGTTATTTATTAAAACAGTAAAGATAAAAATATTTTTGACTTAAACATTCGTGATAATCTTATCTTTTCTAATTTCTATGGAATATTAAATGTTAAAATTATACTTTATAGAAAAAGAAACGACTGAGCATTTCAGAAGTGATTAAAACATTAAAGCATTGCGCAGATTATCATAATCATTAATACACATAATCGTTAATAAAAATCTGTTTATATTGTTAGTTGTTTTTTCAATGCAAAATTAATACTTTGAATTGATATTCAAGCCAGCCAAGCATTTTCTTTAATGTAATAACGTAACTGCATTGGTTTCTAGCTTATCATTTAGCGTATTAATAAATACATAACTATAGTTATAAGAGCAACTTATAAGAGCAAGAGTGATAGTGTAAATTTCAAGCAGATCGTGAGATTAAGTTTTCACTGTTTCTGTTAATTTAATTTGCCTCGCTTTTACACATTTTTGTAAATTGCAAATACATCGAGCGTACGTGAAAAAAAAAAAAAAACAAAAACAAAATTACCTGCATTTATCTTGTCAAAGTTAGTAAATTATCCAACTGAGTAGTATATTCTAACTTTTTTAAAAATTACTGTGAAATTTTATTAAAAAATATTTTTGCAAATATAGATTGACGAGTATTACCATTTTGACCATTTACATCGTTACATACTGAAAAAAGTGGTAGAGTTGATGGAAATAAAACATTGCAAAAACTTGGAGAGATCGAAAAGATATTTGAGATCACTTTCCAAATTACTTTTTAAATTTTTGATACTAAGGGACAGTATATGTGATATCAAACATTTCTACGATCTTCGCTACACAAATATTACACAAGAAATATATAGATTTTATTTATTATTCTTTACCAAAATCCTCTAACGAATGCATTGAACATACAACATTTCTTCGAAGGTTGTAAGCTTGAAAGATGTAAAAGGCTTTAAATTAATCACAATATAAATTAATTATTTCTTGCCATCGATTTTTCATGCACGTGTCGTATGCACAATACTTTATCTAAAATTATCGGAACATTTGTATTTAACATTGTAATTAATCAAAACGGTAATTATAACTTAATGGGCCATTATTAATAAAAGGTCTAGGATATATATTTTTACAATTTCACACGAGCTTCAAGTGTGTCAATAATATCAATTTATTGCTTAATTAATTTTAAATATTTAACGAACTCAAATTTGTCTTATACGAAAATATTTCTATAGATACTTTGGTCATTATTAGAATTCGTTGAAAATAAACTTTGAAAGCTTTACTAACATTAAAATAACAGATAACATTGAATAAGCTTAAAGATTTTATTTGAAACGAAACATTTATTAAATGATAAAGTTAACGAAGAAATATGGAAAGGGATAATGACAAGTGTTAATTTGTTTCTCAAATGAAGTGCCTAAAACGAGGTGAAAAATATATTCAACAGTTTTAGTAGTTGATAATGGACAAAGCTCGTGTTGTCGAAACTTTCTTAATTACTGCAAGATATCGATATTATCTGAGGCAATAAATAATCTGTAAAATCCAGGAATCGAGATTACGGCGCGATCGTAGCAGATGAGGTACGCGTAATACAATAACTTTCAAACCTGAGCGTTATTAAATTCAAGAAGGAAAGTACTTTTGGAGCACAGCCCTTATCAGGGAATATTCCGTGGCTAATACGCAGAGTTTCCGCAGAAACTTTCTAGTGACCGCATACAATTAATCTTTCCTTCGCTACATTAATAGCACTCAAATCTTTCGTGCGAATGTGTACGTGTATGCGGGCACAATCACGCCTAACAGAGTTTAACGATCTCATCAAAGTTACATGAAGTCCGCACGACGCAAAAATAAGGGGATGACTTTTGCGAATATAATCCAAGGAGGTCTATTATTTATTAGGAAGAAAATATTGCCTACAATTAGGGATTTTATTGTGATGGGTCTTAGTCATTGTTTTTTTTTTTTCTTTTGTGTTCTAAAAGTAATTTTTTATGGGACACTTTAATTACGATTACGGTGAAATTAAGAAATAATTTTTGTTTAAAAAATTGTTGCAAATTTAGTGTGTATTGGTTACGTAACAATTTCTGATCTGAGAAACGTGTAATAACAGCAGAGTTGAATTGATTCAATTTACATTAATAATACCAGTAAAGCTTTGTGTTGTACAAGGTACTTGCTATACGCTCCTTGATATGATTATGGCAACGGATTCTGGTTGAAATGAAGTACTTAAACAAGTTATTTATTGGAACATAATTAATTATATTGGGTAATATTATAATTGGTACATTGAACCAGTTAATTTGATATCAGTCAAATGGAATAGATAAAATGAGCAAATCTGTTAATAATAAGTACTTTTAACTTTTATTGACGTGCTCTAAAAAAATACTAATCTTCCAAATTAACTAATTTATTTTGTTCAATACGTAGAAATCTAATAAGTTTATTTGTGAACATTTTTTTATAGAATTGAAAACTGAATCACACAAACAACGGAATTTAACATTATATTTTTATATTTTGGTTGCAATAATAAAAATAGGTTGTGGAAGCTATTAAAATATAATAGCACTCTTTAATATCGTAATACTCCGTTTAAACAAAATAAAGGGATGATAAGCTTATGATATCCTTGTATAAACGAGATTTCAACGACCTGATTTCATGCTAGTTCATCAACCCATTCGTCACAACAAATATATTAAATTGAAACACATCAATTCACGAAATTCATATAAAATTATATTATTTTTCAAACAGTCGTTATTTGATAAAGAATTCGATTGAATAGTTCAATTTTGCCTGAAATTCCTCCTATCGATGCAACAAAAAATGAACCTATTATTAAATCTCACGTCCTCAATAGCTTTAAAAAATTGATCACCCAAATTTATAACAGCAAATGTATTAGACGAATCTTCTTAATCCTGTTCGCATCTAATAGAATGTAATTCTCATAATTGAATAAGTGATCATGGGTGCATTTATAATTAATCCCAAATTCTCGATTACACGTGCATAAATTTCGATCCGCTATCACATAGATATATTGATCGCTACACGTGCGAGAAAGCGGAAATTTCAGCAATGCTTTTCTTTGGAAATAACTTTGATTAAGTTTTCAAACGAACGTTTTATTACTCAAATACATTATCTTCAACAAGTTTAGATAAATTTCACTTATCGACCATTCGATTTCGCGCATTTTTCTCGCCCCTTCAAAATTATTTATCACGCCATATAACATAAAGAAAGACGTTTCGATTCAGTAAAATTAATATTTTTCCTTATGGGTTACAATTATAATAAAACAAAAAGTTTTACTGCAATTCCTCAATATAGAAATTTTACTGCTGCAATTTTATATTCCCTCTTAACGTAAATTAATCAAAATATAAAAAAAAAATTAATCCAATTGAATGAATCTTAATTTTTTGAGAAATTGTTAATTATGACCTAATTTTTCGTGCTTTGAAATATGATGAAATTATCTAACACGATTCACAATTTGAGTTTAGCTGCAAAGGAAATTAACTCTCGTGACTATAATTATTAATATAAAAGACCATTTTTAATCCGTAAAACGGTTGATTTAACTATATGTTTCTTTCAGTGAATGAAAAAGAAGAGTAGGCACATCGAAGAAGGATTTTCATCTGTAAGTGGAAAGCGGGATTGGGATTGTGGAGGGTTACTGCAGCCGTTGGGGATGGCACTGACACCACGACCTACATGCAGGCCATTGTGCTCCGTTGTATATTCTATTACGTCATTGGTTGCAACCGACGAAACCGAATTTCGATTGGTGTGAACCAGCTCCAGTCCCGGGGATACTCCGTGGCTTTTCCGGATTCATTGATTTTACTCAATTTTCATTTCTTCGATATATACTACATGGTCGTCGTAGAAAACACAAGTGAATTGCCTCCCATCTTTCCACCGCTACCCCACCCCTCCCCCCTCTCTACTCTTCTATTTCAACAACTCAAACTGAAATACATTTTTAATGAACGAATCCAACTGGTACCAGGACTTTTATATTGATCAACGTATTCCATTTAAAGCATTTTTATGAAAGTGAAATGCACAAATTCATAATCTGCGTTAATTAAAAAGTAGAACAAACTTTTATAAATAGAACAAAGAATTATTTTTATGCTGCCGGAGCGTAACTGTTTTATTTGCACTAATTGCATCAAAGTAACTGGAAAAGTAATTTAATAAAACTATCAACTAATATTTCACTTGCCAAGGCAATATTTTTTAAGTAGATAAAATGTATCCAATTTTGCTTCTAAATGTAGGGCCGTATAAAAAAATATAAAAATAAAAAACACACACATTCAAAAACAGTTTAAACAGCGCAATATTTATTTATTGGAAACTGTAACCCAAAAAACTTAGCCTTCACGAGTAATAGGAGTTTTATATATATATATAAGAAAAAAAAAGAAAGTTGTAAAATAAACATTTTTTAGATGGATAATTTTCTTCTCGATACCGTTGTTTATATAAAACTTTAAAACGCCCGAGTTGGCAAAAATATATAGGCTATTATCTATTGTCTAAAAATCGTTATTTGCGCACTACAGTCGTTTCATCGAATTTCCGTCTTTATAAATATTAAAAGGCAGATTATA
>JABFQA010001544.1:0-13467 GCA_022817065.1 Probaryconus sp. ZL-2020 | reverse complement strand
TCTTTTTTTTCTTTTTCTTTATTTTTTTTTTGTTTTTAACAACTTTTTTTTTTTTACTTTTTAAAAAAAGTTTTTTGTTTTATACAACAAAAAGTTCAAAAAGTAATATGATTTGTTACTATTATTATAAATAATAGTAACTGATCATATAAATTCTATTGAAATAACGTTGCAACATTATGTGTTTGAAGTTCTCATCGATTAATTCATCGTATAATTGCAAAAGAAATCAGCAAAAGTTTCTGCAAAAGAAAATTGCAGAAACAATCTTCACTAAATGTGTCCGAAATTCTCATCGATTAATTCATCGAAGTTAGTTTTTGCAAAATCTTTAGTGAAGTTAGTTTTTGCAAATTCTTTAGTGAACATAGTTTTTGCAATTTTCTTAATGAAAATCAATGGTTACAGATTTTTTTGCAATTATTCGATGAATTAATCGATGAGAACTTCAGACACATTTCACTAAAGTATTTGCAAAACCTAACTTTACTATAAGTATTCGTAAAATCTCTAACATCCAGAAAAGAAATTGCAGAAACTAACTTCACTAAGATATTGCAAAAATTAATTTCGATGACTTAATCGGTGAGAATTTCAGACGCATAAAATGTTTCGTAAATTTTGTTATAATTTTTTTTTTTTTTTTTTTTTTTTTTTTGTCCAGTCCACAGTTCGAAAGAGTTATGAGAATACGTTAGGCGTTTCTAACGAAAAAGTGTCAGCATCTCGGCGTAAAAGTAAGTCTTATTGACCCTGATTCGCGGAAACTGTTGCCAATCTCGCCGGCACACATCTCGTGTGAGTGAAATGCCAAAGTGAAAGGATACGTCTGTCCTCTCGTGCACGTTGCTCACGTATTACGTCATGTTACACGCCACTTCGACCATAACTCCGAGCAATAAAGGTGCTTTCACGTGTATCACGTAATTCCCATTGTGAACATTTCGCGTTACACACCCGTAATCTCAATTTCACCTTTAACATTATTTTTCCATTCACATTTTTTTTTTTTTTTCGTTTTTATTTAAACTAAATAATAATTTATTATATTCCTGTCGAAGTGTGTGTCGAAATGAAAGATTCCTCACGTTAATGACATTCAGGAAAGTAATTGAATAATTCATATGCGAAGTAGCAGGCGTTTTTCATTTTTCATATATTTCATAAGCTTACGTGTACTGTACTCGAGTTTGGAGGGTTACAGGATCGTGAATTCACGACGAGCTTCATAAACGTCAGGCCGTCGGTGCCGAGGTAAAATTATGACATGCTTTGCTAAGCGCTGATCAAAGCCACGACTCCATAAATATATCATCCGGCCTGTGCGCGTCGATCAAAAAGACAGTTCGCATGTCGAATGTATTGTACTACAACGTGTAAATTGCGAACAATGAATCACACGATCGAATGTGGAGCGCTCGGATCTAGCATGTAAATGGAGATTCCTTCGAGTCTTGGAAATAAAAAGTCTTATCCAATTTAACCATCTCTCATTTCGTTGTCGATGAGCCACGCTAAACGCTGTGGAAAAGGCGCTTTGCACGGCTGTATATTTCATGCCAACGCTGACGTAACGAGAGACACGAGGTACACTCGATCCGCGGTGTTAATTCGCAGATGCGGCAGTTTGTTTTATCCGTCGTATCAACGCTTAATATCCACGAGCCAATGAACAGTTACCGAAGATTTGCATAACTTAAACTACCGTTTGCTCTCGCTCGCGCGTTATTGGGAATTCTCTGCTTGCGAGTTCACGAAAGGATGTCGGCGAGGGATCGCGATACCCGATACTGGACGCCTCTCTCGACATTTCTACTCTCCGCTCGTGAAAGCAACCGCACGAATATGCCATTCAGATGAAACGATTTCAATACGCAAACAAATACTTCTAACGTTATTCTTTTCCAATCTTACCGATTTTACTTTCGATTTTGGATTTGAGAACTTTGGTGTTTAGATATTTCGATTGGCTCAGCAATGAGCAATTACAAACTCCATTTAGTTTGACAACAACATTTTGCATAGTCATCTTATTTTTTAACGTTTTTTGAATTTAACAAAATATTTTCTGTATTTCTTTGATTTGGATATTTTTAGAACTTATGAAAATTGAAAAAAAATTCTGTTCCATAAAACATTGGCTTCTTAATGCACTCTATCTGTACATAAACAACCATGTTAACGGAACGCCGCGGAAATCTTGATGTAGCGATTACTAGTATCATGGCACTAGCAAACTAGTCCCCGCATATTCAAGAGTTCTTGCACCTTCTAACCGGAACTTATGCGCGGAAGAATACCGTGAGCACTCCACTTATTATTCACATTCAGATAATCGTTTCCATGTAAGCGTTCGACTATATATACGTCTTATCTAAAACATATTTAGATCAATCTTCCGTGAATCCAGTAAATAAAATTTGCATTCATCTCGAATAACAATTTCACGATATATTTTTAGAAAAACTGAAGAAAGATATAGAACCAAAAAAAAAAAAAAAAAACACTGAAATATAGAAAATTTATCAGCTTTTTAAAATTTTCTTTGTGTCATCAATCATGTTCTTTCATTACTCTGGTCAATTATAGAAATAATAATGTTAAAAGAGAAATGCAATGATTTCCTTCACTTTCGCTTTTTATTGAACTCAGAAAGGATTCCAAAAGATTCATGCTCACGCATCAATTCAACATGTACTTTAATGATAAACGTAATTTCTGTTCATAGGTCATGCAAATCATTGTCACAGTAGATAAATCGTTACCATTCATTCGATAATTGACATAGTTAAATAGGTCGATTGATTATCTGTACGAACGATGGATGAAAAGCAGATTTCTTTATGATTTATTGAAATCTTGGTACCGTAAATGGCCATTTAAAATATCATCAACTGAATATGGCATTTCTTCACAACGCGATAAGTCCAATTTAAATAAAGCAATAAAAATATTATCTCCACCAAAATATTTAACCTGAATATTTATTTAAAAGCTTCTCATTATTGTTGTTAATTTTCTTTGAATTTTATGGGGTTATTAATGCTGGGTCATTATTCAGTAATGTTATTATGATTGTCTCAAAATAGTGATACAATGATTGATATTCTCGACGATTAAAAGAATCGACTATTTTTCTGACCTCATAATTCGTATCTTTTATATATTGGTTGAATATCTGTGCATAGATTATTGTAAATGCTAATGATTGGAGATGCTGAAATTGTATTCAGACTCATAACTCTTTCAGATAGCCACATTTTACGCGGTACAGGATTATTAACTCGAAATTGTGATTGGTGCGATCGGCCGCTCAATGGCATTTTAATTATTCGCCGAGCGCCTGCAGCATTTTTTCAACATCGTTTTTTGTTATTAGCGAGAATCCATGGAAGCAAGTAAATCATCCTGAAGTAATATACTTAATGAATACGAAATAACATTATTTCGGATGTAGTCAATGAGTACCGATTTTGAAATCTACGATTAGCCAACAGAATCATTTTTCAAACATCTTTTTGTTTAATAATTAATTCGAAGAAAAATTTGGATCGTAGAGAAAATGAAATATATATTATAATTATTGGCTTTAGTTAAAAACAGTTATTAATTATAGGAAACGTGTTTATATTAATTTATCCGTATAATTACTTGAAAGCTGATTTGATTATATTATCTATTATTACACGGTTATCATATTAATTTAATTAGATTATATTGTACACGAGAAAATTTAATTGAATCTGACTAGATGTTGTATGATCCAGTGTTATCCAGATGAACTGAAGATCTATTTAATCTCTTGAAATCTGATTCGATCTCATATATTATAATTAACAACATATCATATCTCATCGTAATAAATTTTACTGATTCTGATATGAATGTAACATGAAAATTAACCCAGATCAGTCATTAATCCAAACGACAGATCTTCATTTTATCATTTGTTTTTCATTAATAAATTTCTACGTAATTTTATACCGTCGAGAAAGTTATACCGAATATTTTTTATTGTGTTAGTATTCGTATGCACATAGATATTTGTGTTAACAAATTATACAGCGTCGTTGAAAAGTCGAAGCTAGCTATTTGCCGTAGCGGAACAAACAATAGTGTGACGATGTTTTAACGGCGACGAATCATGAAAATGGTTCATTGTGATTCCGAAGAGTCTTCGCGAAACATTTACGCAAATGCCGAATGTATTCGTGCACTGTTACATGGATGAACTTGCATTCTATATGGGGTGACTGTGTGAGTCGAAAGGATGAAAGATATAGAGGTCGCGATCATTGAATCTCACGTGTAAACGCGATCCTGACTGATGACCCAATGACCCGATGTCCATGTAGGTCGTTTACACCGTGAACATTGCAAATGACTGCATTTATATATAACTCCTAACAAATGTTTATTTTGTAATGAACAACACGTGTTCAGGAAGATAACGTTAGACGAATGAGAAAATTTTAATATTAATGTATATCCAGAAAGAAAATTATTAAGATTTACTGAGGAGAATTTTCTAACGATTTAAATTATGATTATTAGTTTATTCGACACGAGTGAAAAATAACTGCGACAGAAATATTTTTTGGTATGGTGAAAAATGGTGTAATGCATTAAACGCGTGTCAACATGTGTCTCGGACGAAAACGCATCAATTACAGTTTATTAGGCTGATTAGATGGGTTAAAGATGTGAAGCCGTGCGCAAAATACTATTAAACCGTAGTATTAAGGGCAATCCAATTTTCGTCTTTTTTAATAGGACTTGTTTTAATTGCCTTCGTTTAAAGGAATAAGCCCTCATTTACTACGTTCAAAGAAAAGGTGGTATCCCATCATGATAATTTCATTTCCTCGTAATTTATTGCATCTTTACACTGGTTGAGTGTTACCTAAAGACGTGCGGTTTTGGTAGACGTCACGTCACGGTGCTGCTATATCGCGCCATTTTCCAGATTATCTTTCAAGAGCCGTTACGAATATTTAACCTCTCGCTTAACAGCGTACGCATTTCCGAAAGATCGTGAGCTCGTTCGTTACGCCAACAACCTTCCCGATCTTCCCATACCTACGGAATCTCGAGATTTTCGCGCTCGCATTTGTCGCAATCAACTTGATTGCAATATTTATCGATTAATTTTAGTACTTCATAAAGCTTAATTTATCTTCGAAAATAGCATTCAAAGGAGTTTATAAATTAAACTATTATAAATTTTATAACTCTGTGAGAAGGGTGTTGCAAAATTAATCGTAACATTTATATAAAATTTTCAACGGGTATCGGAAGCATATCGTGTCATTGAAAATCAAATAATAATTTTCTAATTCGAGAACAACAGATTTTAGACAATTGTGTACGAAGAAGTTTGTGGCTAAAGGCCGTGACGTCACGTGCTTACAAATACAAACATATGACGTAAGACGATGAAGAGAAGAGCAGTGAAAGAGTTTCCAAGAGAACGAAGAAGCGCCCAAGGCTACTAACTGTTAAAAACACCATTGATGTCTGGTCAAATACTATTTTTCATGCTTA
Organism: Probaryconus sp. ZL-2020; assembly: GCA_022817065.1. NCBI lineage: Eukaryota > Metazoa > Arthropoda > Insecta > Hymenoptera > Scelionidae > Probaryconus > Probaryconus sp. ZL-2020. The sequence goes on along the minus strand of JABFQA010001544.1, from coordinate 7,923 downwards.
AACGGAAGTTTATTTGTGTAATTCTCAACAGCATCGATAAGGATCTATTCACGATTCCTTATTCGCATACATTTTCGAAGTATCGCCGCCTATAGTGGTTCAATAACTCGGGAAATAAATTATGCATTAACAGTGATTGGAGATAAAATTATTTACTTGCCAATGAAAACTTTTAGGACTTTTATTCAAAACGTCAATACCTGATAGAAGCGCGGCACATTTTGCTTTCAAAATGCGTGAATTTTGAAAGCATCGAATAACTAAAGGAGAATAAAAAAAAAAAAAAAATAATAATTAATCCTAAAAAAAATTGTTTGAGAATTGTAACTTCAATGCGATAAGATAAACGCAAGGAATTCTGTTGGACAAATTACTATTTTGTAGTGCGCTCGGCGATAGGGAATTTGTCCAGATGTGCTCGCCGCCGATTATTATTTCGAGCTATCTTTCTCGTTGGCTCGTAGGCAAACGCGAGATCATCCGATTTCTTGGCGTCCGGCAATAAAGTCGACGCGACGGCGATGGAGCGAAGGCGTTAGAGAACCTGAATACACCTGCGGATCGAGACGGTCGGAGAACCAGTCGACGGAGAATAACTGGTATTAATACGTCACGTAATTATCGTGCGAGAATGTGCTTATGTGCATACACGCGCGCGCCGACCAACACAAAACACACACGCATACAACCGCGCCTACGTATTCTTTTGCATCATCGGATAAAATCTAGATTCATTTTCTGTGTATCTAGATGCCACGTACACGCTCATTTTCGACATTACGCTTTTATTTATTTTATCACATAAAGATACACTTATTTTACGAATGCTTTATAATTCCATTTTAATCGCTAAAAGATTAAACGTTTTCATTTTGTCCGAGCACATTTTCACATGCTTTATTAACATTATACATATTATTTTTTTCTCTCTTAATTTTAGTGGTCTTCGTGAAATTGAACGCCAAAAATTGTTGTTGCAAAATTTTCGAGGCTAATTATTAGGGTTTGAAACTTTAACCGCGTATGTATATTCATTTGTAAACTACAAAAAAGGGCTAAAGAATTTTCGAAGCCAGGCCAATTGTACCACTTTCCCACAATTAGAGTGGCAGTAATTATTCCCTAGCCAAGAGATTCATCCTTCTCCGTCGATTCAAGATCGAATACGTATTTCAACGAAAGGTGGATACGTTTTTGCAGGTACTGTTTCCACTCTGTGGAGTGGGTTAGCTCAGGGGCATGCTTCTGTTCGGAGCCATTATGATAATTTTCAGGCAGAATGAAAGTTACCGCCTGAAAGATTTCGGATTTGAAAAGCAAAGAGAATTAGGGAATCAATGTCGAACATTTGTTGATTCCACGACACACGACAAGCCGTAGATCAGTCTCACGTCAAAATAAACATACATTGCCCAGGAAATTACAGGAGATGTATCAGTTCGACTTTAATTTGATCATCAAACAACTTTACAGTTAATTTTCATCTTGATTTGCAATATATATTAGTGAAACAAGTTGAGCTATTTGTCATCGTGTTGAAATCAACGAAACACGATGGAAAGTTGTGGATTGTATTGGAGGATGTATATATTTCTTTGATATAATAGATATTGTTTGGAAGGTGCCGATACAGTTAAGAAGGGGAGAGAGGGGAGTGGATCGTTGCCGGGTCGCAAGGCAGGAGGAAGAATGATGAAGAAGAGGAGGCAGAAAAAGATGATGATGATGATGATGATGATGATGATGGTGATGATGAAGAGAGCGGGAGCGAGAGGGATACGTAGAAGGAGAGAAGGAGAGAAGGAGAGCGGGAGGTCGGAGGAGGTTACAAGGTTACACGCGTCCAGAACAGGGCCCGCATCGGTCCCGCGTAACATTCCCACGGTGTCTGCTCGCGGCGAGGCCCCTGTTCGCATGCTATGCCACGCTATGCGAGCAACATTAAAGTTGAGGAAGGCTGTGCGGAGGAGGTAGTTCTGACGCTCGAGAAGAAACAAGAAGGGCACGACCGTACGAGGGACGAATGTGCGGCGAGGGGCCCAGAGCTGGAACCACGCAACAATCATACGCACGCCGTTATTAATATCTGCTTTCGTAGCGCAAACCCCGGCGATTCTGAACCGTACTTTCGCGGTTACCAAACCGTTCGGCAGAGTTACTTATGCGCGAGTACCTAAGTGGGTATTATCCTACCAACACCACGCACGCGAGATATGACGAAGGAGTACTCGCGTTTGATCGCTCTCCGGGGATCTTAAAGGAGTTGTTTCGTGCCTTTGGCACATTCGAACCTTTCGAAAAATCACTCGGAATTCATGCCAGTTATCCGGGAATACGTAATTACTCTTACTACGGTTTTATGTTGATTCGTTATAATTAATGTGTGGTTTATATAAGCGAACGCCGCCTTGGCACGGCGATATTCCTTCGCATCGTTTGGATACTGTGGGAATTGATAAGGATTCGATCGGAATTGATGTATATCTTGAAGGAAGTCAGGGGGAAATAAATTGACGGACATTTTCTTTCATCGATGTATGAACTCGAGTAACAAAATCTTTTAATCTTTTCATTCTTTATCTTTTTTTTTTTGTTTTTCTTTCTTTTATATGACCAATTGATATATGAAATTAATAAGTTTATTTTCCAGAAGCTACCTAAAACATTGTCATTTGTCGGATATTTGTAGTATAATTTATTAATAATACCGAGTAATTTTCTTAGTAAATAAGTGATAAAAGTGTCATTAAATAATTGTAAAATTTATACCTACATGCGGATTGTGTAAAATGCCATTCAAGTAATTTTCTTTAATGACATTGATAAATTATTACCATTATACAATTTTCATAATAAAATATTGATTACTTGCAATTATGTCAACTGAAAACAGTTTCTTAAATATATATACATATGTTGTTGTTTGTATTAATTACACGGAGTGCACTTCAATTAATTACAACGACTGTAAATTAACTTTGTATAAGTAATATTGAACGTAATATAATTAATTATATGCGACTAAGCGTACAATGAAATTTGAACATTTAATGACAATTTATCAATTTTTCTTTAAATTATTTTCATTGTATCGTCTGCGTTAAAATCAATGTCATTTGTGACCGAGATCAAAATTCAGCAGCGGAGATTTTAATGCTGGAAATGTTTGGTCGTGTTCATTTTCTATTGACACTGCAACAAGCGTATCCCCTTTAAATGTAATCTTTTAAATAAATGGTTTATTTATACAGAATAATGAATATTATTTGGAACAACATTTATCAAGATATGAAGAGATGTGATTATATTTTTTTTTTATATATGAACCCAATTCATTTTTATCCAGAAGAACAAAAGACATTCACTTAGATATATTTTGCGTAGAACATTTAACCTGTATTTTTCACAGAAGATAATTTACATGTCTTTATCCAAGGCCAGATCAAATTTCAGTCATTATATACCCTCATCGTGATTTGTTTTACAATTCAAAAATATGGAGATAAATATTTTCTCCCGAAAACAAAATTATACAGACTTGAACAAATTCATCAGTTACAAATTCATCATTACAATTCAGATAATTGAATCGAACGTTGAATGCTGAGAACAAAGACTCAGAATTTCGTCGTTTCCACCAAACATTTTCTTGGTACAATTTGAAACTTGAGCTCATCGTCGAATCTCATACACCATCTGCAATTTACTTTCTTTCATCAAGTAATGACGTCCTTGAGAAGTTTCAGAGGTAAATGCCGATCTTTATCAAGTCACGAAGTAGATTTTCGTACTTAGTTACATTTGTTACTTTCTCTTACCGGTCTTCGTTGGCATCTTAATGTTAATATGTTATATATCCGTTTATTTATTATAACTGATAAAAAATGATCGCACAATACTAACACATTTTAAATAAAATAATTTTTGTCAAGAATTCCCATTAAAATGTAAACTTTCAACAGATTAATTCAAATTACTTTTTTTGTGAAATTATTTGAAATTCATAAACTGATTATATGTATCAACTATATAAACAACAAATTTATGATTATTTAATAAGTATAATCAAGGTAATAAAATATTTATTAAAATAAATTGACTAATCTGCATGAAGCAAAATTCGAAGTAAATTATATAGGTACACCAAGGAATGCACTTCATATCTCAAGGGAACCCGATACTAAAAGTATAAGTCTGAAACCAGTAAAGAATTTTTCTTTAAATCCATCATCTCCTCATGAATGAATTCTGTATTGAGCCGTATCAGCTCGAATCAAAAGAGACACTAATTACCGCGAGACTCTTAGAGATAGCAGCAGTCGTTAGTTACAGAATCCACCTGCTTTGCTAAATGCTATGAACCAGTCTGAGATGTATGTAGGCAGTTCTTGCATGTTTATGCAGCTGCTTAGTCGTTGAGCTCGTTCGTATGCGATGGCTTGCTCGGTTCGCTCGTGAATATACACATCGTTTCCATATTTTTGTGTCGAGCTGTTATCAATTTTCAAAGACTGCGGAAACGATGAATCCTCTACGAACGAAAGTCACACATGACAGAGAGCGAAACCTCAATTATATAGAACATGAGAGCTCAAAAGACAATGCAATTGCGGATTTTTTTTTTCTTGATGACTTTCACCGTTCGTTGTTTTTCATTCTTCTATTTCCACTTTCCATATTTGTTGAAATTTTACTTTTCGTTTATCTTACACAACTATTTAACAGTGATGTTTTTCCGCGAAAAAAAAAAATCATTTCCACGAAACTTTAAGTATAACGAAATTTAACGCAGAAAGAGGTTAACAGTCGAATGTTAAAGACGAAACTACGGTATCATTAAGTTGATCATTCTTGCGATTTCTTGCGAATACGTTGGATAATTTGTAAGCTCATTATGGCACGAAATAAATATCATATCGCGTACATCGATGCCATAAACAACTCGACGTAATGATCATTGCAGAATGGCTCTCAAATGTGGAGAAATTGCTAGGAAAGTCGCCTCGTGATCAGACAGATGACACACGGTGGAATAGAATATTCGTATGTATGTGCGTCGTCGGCGTTGTGTATAACGTAAACGTAAGCGGGACACGAGTGTTATCTGGTCTTAATAATCGTAGGTAACCGCAGGCACGAGCACACGTGCACAGCTGCCCTGTCTGTGTGCTGAGCGCGTTTTATAGGACTAAATGGTAAGTGGTATCGAGTTAGCCCGGCTTACGGTTAAACTTTCACATTCTGGGCTCCCTCGGAGCATATACGGGAGCTCGACCGAATCATGGACCCAACACGGGAAGAAGCCTAGAGGTCAAATCTGCCGTTTACGACGTTCGATTTCGAACTTGATTATTATATTTTTTTAAAACATTATACATAATGAGATTTCGTCAACATTTTAATCCGACGATGTAATTATGAAAAAGAAAAGTCTAATTTACATTTTCTCAGTGTTGCGTAACAAAAATAAAATGTTACATTCAATCCCGTGAAAATAAATTTCAATGTATTTTCGTATAAATTCTTGAATTTCTCTCGCGCAGCATCATTGATTTAAGATTCTACACGTACTGTAGATTCCAGGATCCTGTTGGCGCGAATTCCATCGTCCATTAGATCCGTTAGATCAATCGTCCATTTTCCTCCTCGTGGTTAGGCATTAATAAATAACAGTCGAAAGCTTTCGTGGCTATTTGAAACATCGCTAACTCTGAGATTGAGGACTGACATATTTTCATGCCATTGTGATCAAGATTTGACGAGCAAATGCGACACTTAATTCACGTTTATTGAATCCGACGATGAATAATTGTTCTAATGTCTACTAAAAACGTACAACCACTTACGTCAGTCAGTTCACGTGAATTTCTATGAATATTTTTTACGTCATTTTTCTCACGCATTAATGCTTAAGTATCGCCGACAGTCGCCATATTTAATCAATTGCTCGTGAATACATTAGAGCGTATTTAAAATTCAGTATTAAGGCCGCGATGATTTACAGAGAATCAACACTTATATTTGAATATGTAAATCGTATAAAATTTCACGTGAAACTGAAACGAAAATAAGTAACAGAAGCTAACGCAAAATTATCCCTATAAAATAATCAAAAGCAACTACGGAAAAAAAAAGCGTTAAAAAGCCGGACAATGTGCAACGAGAGTGCGAGCGTTTATTTTCTCGTATAATCTACTTCTGAACATTAAAATACAAAGTAGTCCATTACCATGACAAAACTGTCGGGTCAAGTCAGCTTGACACCGTCTGAGGATGATAACAATCGGAAGCCGATATACATATTCAGTACCTCTAGTTTTCTCCTGATATATATTTATATTTATATTTACCGGTCGTATTTTACACGGGAATTCGTCATTCTTGTGACAAAGAAGTTATATTATTTTACCTTTGAGTCGAAAAAAAAAAAAAAATGATGGAATTAATCGAACACGAATTCATGAACTGACAATAACTAGGTGCTTTAACTTAGAAGCTGTTGTCTTAGAATGTCTTTAAGTCAGTCAAATGCTTTGAACTTGTCCGGTCTGAATAAAAGGAACGTAGACGCGGGAGGCGTATAACCGGCACTGGATTACTAATCATTTCCCGGGCCCGAGGAACCTTGCTAATTGATTAAAGTCACGATCCTGACCCTTCCAGTAATATCGGCAATCTCGATCGAGGCGCGGCTTGGACAACTCTCCAGGTACCATCTCCACATTTGCCGTCTTCGTTTCTTTCCCAATTCGTTTACTTGTTTTTCATCTATTACAAGATACAACGACTCCGCCTCTTTTTACATCGCGAACGTCCCATTGTTGCATCGATCGTTCGAGATCGCAAGAAAACAATGTCTAATTTCACTTAATACCACCGTAATGGTCATCGTGCAAGGATTCGACAAAGATAAGTTCGTTTCTTAGCGACTTTCATAACCGTCCCATCCATCGCGCGATTACAGACAACTCGCGATTTGATCAGCGAACCAAGGCAAATTGTACCTCTTTTGTTTTTTTTTTGTTTTTGCCTATTTTACAATAGTTGTGCGTTTCGTGTTTATGGTATCAATATTGATATTAAAAAAATAACATGCAAAAAATTGTTACATACAGGAAAAAAAAAAAAATCTCAAGTTTATGGCAGAAATAATTCACGTTGTAAATTTATGAATCATCAGAAACAATGAAATTTTAATAATGAAACATAAACCACGTTAATATATTCAATAAATTTGTAAATTGATGGCGAAGCACAAATGTGCCAAATAAAATTATACATGAATTGTTAATGACAAATAATATTATATCAATGCCTTTGACAAAATCTACAACAATTAAATTGTTACTATTAATTTTCAATAAATTATCAATTTTCAATCCGTCCGATAATTTGTGCGATGTTAATAGACTGAATATCGTGTACCGGAAAATTAAAAATAATCAGACGATTCAGCAAACATGAAATACCTATTCCCAGTACAAAAGTCGTTAATTTTAACAAGCTGAGTCAGTTATTGTTGCCAAACAATAAAACACTGATATATTTATTATAATCGTAAAATAGTTGAATTTAATATGATTATGATTAATAAAAATTGGCACTCGATACCGAGGAAAGTGCAGTCATATGTTAAATAATTGCTGATATAATTAAAATAGTTTTCCATGCTGTTAGTTTATCGCGCGTCGTATATTACGAGAATATTTCAGCATTGCATTACAGTAGAATTTAAATTATCTTAGTTACGTGTAAACATGCGTGTTCCAATATGATATTGGAACTAACAAAGCAGTGACTAATTATTAAATTAAAACATTATTTGTCAATCGCGTTTCAGTCATGTTCAATAAAATTTCAATTACCCCGTTCACTGTATCTGTTTTATTTTGCTCATTAAAAAAAAAAAAAAAAAAAAAATAA
>JABFQA010001543.1:0-13471 GCA_022817065.1 Probaryconus sp. ZL-2020 | reverse complement strand
ATTTTTTCCATTAATTAAATAATCCTTTATTATTATCCTATCCTCAGTTTTTTATACAAATATATAAAAAAATAAATAAAATGGAGTTTGAAGTGTTAAGTTTACATGATGAAGACATCGAAGATATTATTAGTAATAAACAATTACAACAAATGCCCATAGTAGTATTTAATTCTATAGCAAAAAAATTTATACCAGATTTTAATCCTCAGGATCCTTGCATGTGGACAGATCCTAAAAGTATAAAATCTGTATCACCGCATAGGCGCTATATACAAATTATATATACTCCAGGTCATTTTGTATGCTGTTATTATGATACCAGATCTGTTTACATCTATGATTCATTGAATTATGGTAAACTTAACCAAGAATTAAAAATCTGTTTAAATGGTCTTTTCCCAAATTTTGATTTAAGTAAAGTAAAATTTCCAAAAGTTCAACAACAACCTAATTATATTGACTGTGGTGTGTTTGCAATAGCTTTTACAGTTTCACTTATATTCGGTCTTAAACCGGAAACAATTCGATATGATCATAGCGCAATGCGAAAGCATTTATTAAACATGTGTTTAAATTCTCAAATTGCACATTTCCCCCAAGATTCTCGATTTCAAGTAAAAAATATTCCTCCTCTAAGTGTGATCATAATGCGACGATATGAAGCTTTGAGACTCGAAGTTAAAAACAATTTTGATACAAACAGACGTAATTCCATAACTGAAAATGTTACTGAAGTAAAATCAAAAGAATTCAGTTCAAAAAATCCTGCAAATTCGTCGACATATGATCGAGAATTTCCCTCTTTACCACTAAATATTAATAATAGTAATAATAATAAAGAAATAAACAACAAAGTACTTAAAAATGTAAATACATACTGTAATGACAAAAGTTCAAATGAACAGATTAACAAGTATATAAAAGTTACTAAAAATATAACTCCTTTAAAAAAGACATTTTTACCATTAAATGTTGTTAATATTGATTCAAGTGTAAATCCTATTATTTTGAATAATGCGTCAAAAAAAAATAAAAATCTGAAATCAAATGATGCATTAATACATTCAAATGCGAAAGGTAATGTCAATAATAACATTTCTAATACTTCAATTAATGTTTTCAATAATAAATGTGATTCAAATGTAGGAAATAGTTTCAAAACAGTAAACAAAAGAAAAATATATATAAAAAAAGATTTAATAAATGATTCCCAGAAGAAAATAAAAAAATATGATGATAGTATTAATGATTGCAATGCTACGAAAATACAACCTAGATTAGTACTAAACGTGGATAATAAAATTAAGTGGTTAGAAATATCTAAGAATGAAAGTCAATTTAATAAAGATATCAGTTTAAAAAATACTTATAAAACTACTAATTTAAAAAAATTAAACATTAATATTACAGAAACTAAAAAAGTGCGAAATGATACGTATGAGAAAATGAATACAGAAGAATGCTGTATCATAAATAATATTTCAGTTGAAAACGATATCTCAACAATTTCTCGTATAAAAAATCACACATGGCAAGGAATGAAAAAGTTAAAATTAATTTATTTGGATGAAATTCAGAAACAAATTATTTTGGATAATAAATGGATAAATGATAATCATATGGCAGTGTTTACATCAATTGTGCAAAATTTAACGTCATTTTTGCCGTATGAACCATTGATATTTCAAAATCTTTATAAAATAAAAGCTGTCCCTTCTACTCAATGTCACATTCAGATATTACATGGAGAATCTCATTGGATTTGTACATATTATGATACAAATTCAGTATATGTATATGATTCATTAAATAAAAGACATTTATCACATCAACAAAACATGTCATTACAAAAATTATATCCATATGTGAATAAAGATAAATATATATATGTTACTGTGCAACAACAAACAAACAACATTGATTGTGGAATTTTCGCCATTGCTTTTGCTGTATCTATTATATGTCATACAAATCCAAATACTGTAATTTACGATGAGAAATTAATGCGTCCTCATTTAGTTAAAATTTTAGAAAATCATATGATTGAACAATTTCCATTATTTCAAAATCATACTTCTAACATCTCTGATGATGAAAACATACGTATATGCATATCACAACCAAATTTAAATGCAGTATTAAATGTAGAAACAAATAATGAATGTACTTACACAGTTTGCTCTTATGAAAGTGAAAAATCGATGGCAATTTCTTGTGAAACAAGTAGTGATAATTTAAAACATAAAATTCCACATGTTCCTGATAACGAAAGTAAAGTTAAGAAATTTAAGAGTAGTAGTCATAGTCAACAAAAAACGTTATGTGATGATGAAAAAAAAATTGAAAAAATTGAAAAAGGTATTTCGCAGAAAAATGTATCTCAAAGATTAAAAGGAAAGAGGGGGAGAAAAATTAATTATAAAAAAACTATAAGAAAAAATAAAAAATTAAATAAAAAAGATAGTCAACAATTGAAAGAAATAATTGGACAAAATAAAAAAAAATCGATGTTTTCTACTTTCAAAATTCAAGAAATGTCAGAAACTTATATAGCAAATATTGCAAGTAAATTATCTTCAAAATCGAAAGTAAATAACAGAATTGAAGCTGAGAAAATATTTAAATGGTGTAAATTAGGTAGAAAACATTACATTTGCTATTTAAAAAGAACATTGAAAACTTTAAACGGAAAATCAACAGCTCATGTTGCAAGAGCCCAATTGTGTCAGTTTGATAATAATGTCGAGGAACAACTTACAGCTTTGTGTGGTATTTCAAAGCATAATGCATCTTCTGAAGCTTATTTTATGGATACTACATATAATTGTGATAATTTAATATCTAAAAATGAAAATAATGGTAACAGCAATAATTATATTGAAAGTTATGTTTTAAATGAGTCAGGTAAAATTACTAATATATTGCCTTTAGTAGTACAAAAAAAAAAATCAACAAAGTCATGGGATTGTGATAAATCCATATGTAAAATATATAATATGGATTTAACAAATCACTACAAAGAATTCTTACTATCTTGCAGAAAAATAACTTTAAAAAATATTAATTCATTTATTACAAGCATAAAAGGTTGTAATACTTGTCACTCAAATCCGTTAAAACTCGGTCACCCATACAGTTGTTATGTTGATTTTAAAACATGTAAATCATCCTTTATTTCTACATTAATTTTATCGCCTCATTATCCGTCTGTTAGGTATATTAAAAATTTAATTTACGTTATCATTAATTTAGTAAAAAAAATTAATTCAATGGATAAAGCACTGAATGAAGTCAATGTAGATTATCTGAAACAAGTCTGCAATGATATTAAAGAGAATGTAAAATTTACTAATCATGAAAATACAGAAATTGAACTTAATGAAGAAATTATAATGTCGACGTATTCAAATGCTTTCAATGCCTTGTACAAAAAAGCGACGGATATTCCTATTCATCCATGTGTTTCTTGTGAAAAATTATGTCATAAAAGGAACGTTACAGATATTAATAAGTTCAAAAAACCATTGGATAGCAGACCTTGGTTAGAATTGATGCAATACGTTAGACATCAAAAGTTAGATTTTGATTATGTATGTAATTACTGTTTGTTAAAATTTCGAGAAAATAAAATTCCATCTTCATGTATTCTTAATAATTTAATAGTTAAACGGCAACCAGAAGAAATATCAGATTTGAACGATTATGAAAAAATATTTATACAAAGAGCAAAAACTTTTCAAGTTGTACAACGTATGGAAACAGTGTCCAATAAAAAGCTACCTTATAAACGTAAAATACCGAAAGTGAAAGGACGTACATTTCATTTGCCTCTCCCTATTGAAGAAACTATTAAAAAAATATGCCCAGATACTGAACCAATAAATATAAATCATGAATTTTATATTTTAGTTCGATCATTACCAAATAAATCTAATATTATTTGGGAGGAGTTCGTTGATGTAAATAAAATCTTTAATGCTTTAATTTGGTTAAAAGCAAACAATCCTTTATATGAAAAAATTGGTTTACCAAAACAATGTACCGAGTTATTAAATAATATACGAAATTTAGAATTTGTTTTTGTTGATAATATTGAAGAAAATGAAAGAGATGAAGAGTGGGAAGAAAATGAAGGAATTGATAATGCAGATAAAGAACAAAATTTTAAAGATAATGAAAATGACAAAGTTAACATAACTGATGGTATACCTACAAATATTAAAAAAGCTATGTTAACTCAAAAGTCTCGTGCTGATGATTTTTATGAACAATATACTATTTATCCTCTCAATGAGAAAAAAATTAATGAAAGTGCCACAGCACTTTATCAAATGTTAAAAATACATGACGTTCCGCTAGATAATAGATTGAAATCATTGGATTTATTATGCTTTCCTGATTTGTTTCCTTATGGAGAAAATGGTCAACATTTTGATCGGGCAATTAGATTAACTGACTTTGAATTCATTAAGTCAAGATTAATGTCAAAACATTCTCAATTTCGTCTAAACTTGCAATATTTATTCTATCTGTTGAATGATAATAATATTAGACAATTAAAAGCTGGTATTTATCATAAAATGAACATAACAAATCCAAATCAGCATTACACTGTAGACACGTACTTAGATTTATTGTCTAAGGATAAATTGGAAACAGACTTAAATACTATATTTGCCAGACTTCGAAACACTGAGCAGTTTTGGAAAAATCCAAGAAACAATCTGAGTTGTATGGTTGATCATTATGGACCTGCAACGTGGTTTTTGACACTAAGCCCTGCTGAATGGCTTTGGTCAGATTTAATAAATTATATTCGTGAAGTTAATAAACCTAAAATGGATAAAATGTCCGCTGAAGAACTTATTGCATCCGATCCAATATCAACATCAAGATTTATAGAAAATAAATTTCGCGCTATGTTAGACTTTCTTTGTTCAAGCGATAATCCATTAGGTGCGATAAATTATTATTTTTGGAGAAGAGAATACCAAAGTAGAGGATTACAACATTTTCATTTGTTGTTATGGGTAGCAAATGCACCTATTCTTGGCATATCGACTAATGATGAAGTTGCTGAATTTATATTAAAATATGTTACGTGTAGAATCCCAGATAAAAATGTTTCTCCTACATTATATGAACGAGTGAATACTCATCAGAGACATCGTCATAATGCATATTGTCTCCGTAATAAGAAAACAACAAAAGGTTTTGTAAGAGTTTGTAGATTTGCTTTTCCTCGACCTGTGACGAAAACATTAAATTTAAGAGACGCTGTTACTTCTGTTGCTGGCAGAAAGACATTAAAAACTAAAAGTCGATTATATGATCTTCCTAGAAGTGAAGAAGAGCAATTTATCAATGATTACAATCCAGCTTTGTTAACAGCTTGGGAAGGAAATATGGACATTCAGTTTTGTGGTGAAAAATCAAAAATCATTACTTGGTACATTACCAAATATGAAACTAAAGGAGAAAAAAGCCACATTGCACAGGAGTCTTTTAAAGATATTGATTCATCTGCTTCGTTATGTAGTCGATTGTGGAATTTTTCTCTTCGTTCTTTAACTAATAGAGAATGTGGAGCTTTAGAAGCTGCTGATAGTTTATTAGGAATCCCGTTATATGGTACAGATCGAAATACAGTAATTCGATGGGTCAATATTAATGAAATAAGATCCAAAAAACTGAAAAATCGACAAGAAATTGAACTTTTAAATAAAAATTCAACAGATCTTTTTTGTAAAAATATGGCGGACGATTATTATCCAGATCGGCCAGTAGAGCTTGAATCTCATTGTTTGTATGATTTTTTAAAATGGTTCGATTATTCAAAAATTAAACCAGTTGATACTCATTTAGAATTTTATAAATTAAGAAAAAGTAATATTTATATTAAAAAACGCGATAATCCATACCTTATTAATCATCATAAATATAATGTTGACATGCACCCAGAAAAATTTTACCACTCATTGTTATTATTATTTAAACCTTGGAGAAACTTCGAAGACTTAAAAGATGGTCATGAAACGTACGCAGAATCTTTTTACAGTTTAAAAGATACTCTCCCAAAAGCTATGGAATATCATGATAAGTTAAGTGAAATTCAAAGGGCATTTAATCATGTTCAGGAATTAATACAAAATAAAATTAATGAGTATGAACAGGAAAATGCAGAAAATATTGAAGAATCGTTAGAATGTCACCCTATTCAAGCTGATGAAGCCATGAAAGATTTTAATTGCATCGATGATAAAATAGAAGATGAAAATATTGAAGAACTGATATCTAAATTAAATAAAGATCAAAAGCGTATATTTGATAAAGTAACGAACAATCTAAGAAACTGTGATAATGAAGCATTAAGACTTTATGTAAGTGGTGAAGGTGGAACTGGTAAAAGTTTTCTCATATATGTTATTAGATGTTGGGTTAAACAACAGTTAAAAAAAAGAGTAGCTATTACAGCGCCAACAGGTATCGCCGCTTATAATATTTCGGGTTTAACAATACATAGATTATTTCAGTTGCCAGTAGAACATGGTTGTACACCAAAATACACACCATTATCAGATATAGTTTTGAAGGTATTAAGAGAAGAATTAAAAGATGTAAGTTTGATTATTATTGATGAAGTATCAATGATATCTAATATTACATTTATGTACGTAAATCTTAGACTATGTGAAATATTTAATACAAGTGATACGGAAAACGGATGGTTTGGAAAAAAGAATATTTTATTATTCGGTGATTTATTGCAACTACCTCCAGTAAACGATAATCCTGCATATGTACAGCTTACTACGGCTGAAGTTAATAAGTATTTAGGATCATTTGGAAATTTTCATTTATGGAAAAATTTATTTCATTACGATGAATTGACAATTAATATGAGACAAAAGAATGATTTAACATATTCACAAATGCTTTCTCGTTTACGTGTAGGCTATCTTAACAGTGAAGATATGAAAATGTTAAACAGAAGAAAAATTAATTTTAAATCTTCAAGTTGTCATGAAAGATTATTAGAATTATGTAGTTTCATAGATACATTACCATTTGATACTGTTTGCTTATTCCCAACTCGATATATGTGTGAAACGCTAAATAACGAAATGTTATCACGAATTTTATCAGATGAAATCAAATTAATTGCTAATGATGCAATAGACTGCCCACGTTATTTACTTAAAAAAGTAAATAAAGCTTTACAAACTGATGATGAAGACTGTTCGCGATCAGGAGGAATTCCAAAAGTTATAAAAATCAAAATAGGTGCAAAAGTAATGATAACAAGAAATATCGATGTTACCAAAGGATTAGTTAACGGTACAGTAGGTATTGTTAATACAATTAAAAGAAATATTGACGATAAGAACGATATTCAAGAAATATCGCTTACTTTATCATCGGGACAAATTCATAATATTGAAAGAGCAAATGTAAAATTTCAAATCATAGATAGAGCATTCGTTGTAAGAAAACAATTTCCTATATGTTTAAGTTACTCTATTACCGTTCATAAATCTCAAGGAATGAGTGTTAATAGTGCTGTTGTAGATGCTGGAAATAGCATGTTTGCTTATGGCCAGGTATACGTAGCATTATCAAGAGTAACTTCAATAAATGGTTTGTATTTAATTAATTTAGATCCAGCTTCAATAAAAGCTAGCACAGAAGCATTGAACGAATATAATAGATTGAGGCAAAAATATAGAGCTGATTTACCATCTATTAATATAACAAATTCTAATTTAAAGAGAATTGTTGATGATTATTGGATCATACCGAAAAATGTTTTAGACTGTCAAAATGTAAATAATTTTAAAACTTTACCTGATCTTAACAACAGTAAATTTGAATTGCGTGGATTACAAAATAAAGATGGAGTATCGTGTTATGCTAATTCAGTTATTCAATGTTTATTTAATTGTGATATAATAAAAAATAAAATATTAAAATTATCAAATAAACATGTGTTACACATAGCCATTAAAAATTATATGGATAATAACAAAATAGTTGATATATCTGCTATTAGAACTTTCGTGAATGAACAGTATATTCTTCAATTACAACAAGATTCTGTAGAATTTATGAATGATTTATGTATTAAAGTTGATGATGTATTTGATTCAATGAAACATACAAAAAAATGCACCATAGTTTGTTTTAATAATAACTGTACATATAATAATAAACAAGAAAATGATTACCTCATTATTACTTTACCTGTGGATTGTTTTAAAAATGATAATAAAAAGAGTGTTACATTGCAGACTCTTATTGATAAACAAATAACGAAAAAAGATCGCGCAGAAGGTAAATGTGACAAATGCGGACATAGTTGGTTATTGCATAAAACAGAAATATGTAAGACTAATGAAATTTTAGTTTTACAAATTGAGTTATTTGAAAATGATGGAGTAGAGTGTAGAAAAATTAATTACAATGTTAATATAAAAGGAGTATCTAAAGATGTATATAATATTCAAAATCAAAGTTATAAAGTTATCAGTGCAATATTTCATCATGGATCGTCAATGGATGAAGGACATTATACTTGCATGATCAAGAAAGAAAAATCATGGTACGAAGTTAATGATTCGTGCGTTAAAAAAAGTTCTTGGCCAAGAAATTCCAAAAATGTTTATGTATTAATATTAGAGAAAATTAAGTAAAATATAATATTTATAAAAAACTAAACTTCAACCATTATATGTGTTTTTTAGTCAACTTTATCTTAATGAATTACAGCACTTTATTATAAAAGATCTTTTTTTAAAAGAACACAACGCGAAACTTCGGACTTTTTAATAATTTATGGAAATCCTTTTCTAAGAATAGAATAATTGAATACAACTGATATCCTAAAGATTGATTACATTAAGGTATTTCTCCGAGTACAAAAAAAGTCAAAAACAAAATGCGTTTCGAGGTATTATTGAGCAGCTTTGCGGATGCTTTAAGAATTAGAATTTTCGAAGGGACTGTACATTAAATAGCGATTGATGCGCCATCACATCACTGAGAAATAATAAAAAAGGATAGAAAATCATAACCTATAAAGATAAACAAAGACACATTAAATGTGTCAAATAATAAATACATATTTAAAATTCGAATATTTCGAAAACTATACGGCTAAGCATCATTATATTTAAAAAGAAAATTCTTTATGTAGTTTTACATAGCATATCAATTTTTCAGTATGTTCCAAAGAAAATCTTTTGAACAAATGTAGAAAATGTCTTTGTGACGAAGGCTTTAATTAAGCGAGGGCTAAGCGATTTCTAATTTTGGTAAATTATAGTATGTAGCTTTCTTTACAACATATCAAAATTTGAAGACATTCCTAGGAAAATGCATTTCTCGGAGAAATAACTTAACGGTCGCTACAAATAAAAAATATTGTTTGTACTTTCTTAAAATATTTTTTGTGTATCGTAATACTAGTCAGATCTTCTATTTATTTAAGTGTAGTGTCTTATGCTAATGAATTATTATTTCTTTCAGTTTACTTTAAGTAGGGTAATTTCAGGATAGATGGCCGTGGTTTTTTATCCCAGGTTAGATGGCCATACTCTTTGTTAATATTGGTTTAAATAATTAAAAGATGTGCATAATTTTTTTTGACTTCGAATACGTCAAATAAGTAAAATATTCTTAAACTGAAGACCCATGACATGATTCTAAGTCAAATAACATTTATTCTATATTCCCCCGGCCAGCTATCCATTCTGGCAATCTCACTACAAAAACAAGCGTCTTGTTATAAGACATATTTTAGAGAAAAAACACAAATAATGTCTTAATACATACAAGACATTTTTCAATATAAAAGATATTAAAAACGTTTAAATGTCTTGTAGCAAGACACTTATTTTTGTAGTGCTATCCCGGAATTCCCTATATTACTCACATGTAGTTTTATGTTTATAAAAAATCAAGACGTTCGCGTAGAACGTTGCGGCAAGATTTTTTCGCAGCCGCAACTTCAATGCGAACGTATATTACTCCTTAGGTATAAACAAACCTTTGGCCCAGTTATTTATTTTTCATTTATCTCCTATTATAAGCACTGATTTAATTATCTGACTATCACATGTGTTAAATTGTGTTATAAAATAACGGGTTTTTATTTTTTCGTTACCTGCTGGGCTATTAAAAATTATATTTCAATAAAATAAAATAGATGTTAGGCCAAAATTGTTCATTTTCATCATCTTTTTCTTTGAAACCGAATGAGCGAGCATTATGATTTTTAATGTAAGATATGTAGGGATTTTGTCCCATTACTTCTTGATTTTTCTCCAGGAGAGGGCATAGTTGTCCAATACCGAGAGTCTTAATTAGATAGGAAGTTTAATTCTCCATCATTTTTTTTCTATGATTGTTTATTATTTATTTTATAAGATTTGTTATATTTAATTATCAGTACAAGGAAATGAAAAGAAAAAGAAAGTTTATATTAGAAAATGATATAAAAACTATATAAAATAAAAATATTACTTTTTCTTACTATTTTTTATGTACACTCAATCTCTCCTAGCGCACCTACTAGTTGAACGCATCCACCATTCAGATAATATGGCTCGGACGCGTTTTCTAGAGGAACGCTAGGAGAGATTCGAGTGTACTAGAAAAAGATAAATTAATTTGGAACGGTGTTGTTTCTATAAATGTTACTAGAAACTAGAAAAAGATATCTAGAACGGTGTTTTTAGTTTAAAAGATATCTGTCTTAAGAGTATGTCGCAGCCGAGCTTACCGACATTACAGATTTCTCAAAAATAAAAATAATTAAAACGTAATTACCTAAATCAATGTTTAATGTCGATTTTCTCATATTTTTTACGCATTTTAGGTGAAACAATAAACAATTTTGATGTAATTGAAAGCATTATTTTATAGACTCGTTTTTCATGTGACAGAAAAACGAGTCTCCAAATAACTCGACAAATTTCCTTTTTAATATTCAAATTTACATTTATTAATATTCTCCCGCCAATAAAGAATCGCCGTTAAACATTATTTTTCATAAAATCATTTTCATTCCTATCTTTAAAACAAAAGACACTAACTCCGTGGCAGCAGAACTTTGACATACTCTTAATGTCGATATATCGAACGATATATCGAATATAAAACGATGTAGTAAAATGCCAGTGTTATGACAGTTTCTTTTTCGTGCTCCATACATTTTGTGAATTCGCGAATTTCGAAATTTATAACTCTGTGCTTTATAACTCTGTGCTCGTGCTTTTGTTGCTGTGCTGCTTTTTTTCCGGTGTTCCAGGGAAACCTATACGATAGTAAGTTTAAAAAATTTATTGTTGATGCAATGATGTTGGTTAATATAAAAATATATATATATAACCTTACTTTTTCTATAGGTTTCTATTCATACATTGAATTAACAATTATTATTAGTTTTTTCATTAATTAATTTTAAAATATTAATTTTTCTAAAAAGTTTTAGAAATAATTTTCTTCAAAATTTATTTTTTACAAATAATTTCACATCTCACAAATATTAATTATAAGAATCGATTCCCCAACAACATATGATAGATTCAAGGTAGAAATAGGGTAGATTATAGATACATCGAACGTTGAAATGTCCGCCCGGTTACGTAGAAATTAGCTAGATTCTACCAAAAATCCGCAATATACCTAAAATCTAGCTAATTTCTACGTAACTGGGCGGACATTTCAACGTTATACGTATCTATAATCTACCTTATTTCTACCTTGAATCTATCATGTGTTGTTGGGGTTCCTACATTCTTATGTTAAAATAATGTTTTAATATTAATTAATATCAATTAATATTAAGTCAATTATGAACTTAATTAATATTAAGTCATTTTTAGTATTAAAACAATCTTTTTTATCAAAAATCTTAGAAGTGATTCTCTAAATTAATCACTTTTGAGATTACCATTTAAAAAAAATTGATGATGATAATTTCTAAATATCTTCATTGAACATAATTATTTGAGATTAATTAATTGTGCAGTGTATCTTCTTGGTACATATGATCAATATTTATTATTTACAATTAGTATTGTAACTTATAATTTTAGTACTGATTTGCATAATTTAAGGATGTTGGTATTATAGAGGACAGAATTCTAAGATTTCGAAAAAGTGTTTATTACAAATGACTAAATAGTGATTGTTATATAAACATTTTTTTAATATCAAAATTTGTATTTTAAATGCAATGTAAATGTGTTAATATATTCTATATCTAATTTGGCACATATTGACAGTGATTATTGAAACATTTGTTTATTAGAGTGCTATTAGAATGCTATAAATAAATCGTATTATTTTAATAATTTAAATTTTTCAAATTAAACACAGAATATATTTACACACCTACATTGCTTTTATTTATTAAAATGCAAATTTTAATATTAAAAAATGTTAAAAATTAACCTAACTTTATATTGTTTATAACAGAGCTGTATAACTGGATTTTTTATTTGTTCTTACAGTTTTGAATAGTCTGATTTCTTTTATTTATATTGCAGTTACTATCTAATAATTTATAAAAATCATTTTAATGTAATTAAAAGTTTTTCGTAAATTTTTAATTCTACCATTTTTTTATTGCTATTTAAGAGTCTAACTGTATTGGAGGTACTACTTAAATATTAAAATTGCTTTAACTACATATTAATACATATGAATATATATTATGTATATTATCAAGGGTTGCTCACTCAGTTACTGGGTGTACTAAAAATTCAAAAATGAAATCATTTTATGTATTTCAAATAGATCTAATAAGCGACTAATTTTATTAATAATTAGATTCATTATTATTATTTTATAAGCTTTTTTTGTTTAATTATGAATACATTCAGGCAGTTTTCTCTTTTCATTTAAGACATTTCAAGATATTTCATAGTATTTTAAAGTATTTCATAGCACTTCATTTCATATTTGAAATGTCATTTCATTTAAAATGAAATTACAAACATCTGACATTAGAATTATTTTCATTTCATCAACATTTCATTGCAAAATTTTCAGACCAAGATGGTCAGAACGTTTCATGAGTGAGCAAACCCCTTGCATTTTATAGTATGATAATAATGATAATAATAAGTTTATTGCACAATTTTTAACTTCACCAAATTATTAGTATTATTTAACTAACGTTGAATTTTTTTGTTTCAGGTTTTCTACATATCCAGAAAATTATTATTATTATTGTTATTATTATTTCTTATTGCTCCAAAATCTTATAGATTTTTGTCGTAGCATTATTTAAAGTCGCTCCAAAATCTTTTATAGATTTTTGTTGAAGCTTCTATTAAATTGCTCCAAGATCTCTTATAGATACTTGTGGTAGCATTATTGCTCCAAGAAATCTCTTGTCGTAGCACTGTACCATAAATAAAATAAGTAATATAAATAATAAATATTAATTATTTCAATACGT
>JABFQA010001542.1:0-13472 GCA_022817065.1 Probaryconus sp. ZL-2020 | reverse complement strand
TTGTATCCATTTTTTTTTTCTCTCCAGATTCGAACGAATGACTGTAACCAAAAATACAAATTATGGAAACAGGGTATTGTCCAAAAAAGAAATCTTTGATTTTCCTCTATTGGTTTGGGAAAAAATTGTCCTTTCTGACTCATTCGAATGACTATCGGTTTAGTTCGATTTTTTGAATTAAACATTTTTTTTTCTTCTGGATGCGCGTAATTTGTACGACTTTATTCCTCAGAACCGTTTCCTACTGTTTTACTACTGTTTAGTTTTTTCGTCGTTACTGTTGTTAATGTACCATTTACTATTTTATTTAAATAGATTATGTACTTATAAGCAGAAAGAAATCTTCTTCATTTCTTGTACGAATGGCTTATTGTTTCGGTGGGGCTGGGTTTTAGCGTTTGAAGGCGAATATTATCGTGGAAATTCTTTATTTTTCATTCCGCAAAAATAAAGCTCAATGAATTGAAGTTTCGTTACGAAAGGCAAAGTGCTCATTGATGCCTTGTTACACCGAGATCCAACCCCAAAGCATGAATGATATATTTTATTCGTGTACTTTTTTTCGTTGGAAAAGCTATTTGCTATTGAATTGATGAATAAACGAGTTTCAAAAAAGAAAATAATAATAAAGACATGACTGAAATTTTAAACTGCATCTTTAAATTCTCGTCCCCTGAGTTTCGCTATTAGAGAGAGAAAGAGAGAGAAAGAAAGAAATTAGAACCAATAGAATTAATAATCATTATAGATGTTACGTAAAAAGCAAAGAAAAAAATTGTTTACCAATTTGCGCATTTATTTCCCACGCGTCTCGGATCAATCGAGTGGTACGTATAAAATATTACAAATAAGTACAGTTCGTAGACAGTAAATACGATATTATGTTCGTATTTATTTCGGCTTTTTGGCTAGAGTCTGCTTTTTGAACAGATTTGCAATTTAGCTCTTTTTTACGCGCGTAGTGTATCTTAATTTTTTTACATATTTTTTTTTTTAATTAGAGCGTTGGATGAGAAAATTTTCAGAAAAAAAAAAAAAAAAACTGATTGACGTGTTGAGAATGAATGAAGACTGAAGAGAAACCACCGAAGAGAACGCGTGCTGGAAAATCTTTTGTTTTAAGTTATCAAACACGAGGAGCCACTTTTGCACGAAAAACATTCACTAACTTTAGCTCCAACACCAAAAAAACCGAATGATTAATACATGATGATACATGAAAAACTTGTTGCCTTTTAAGTTGAAATCATTTTTAGATACCTTCGCTATTATTTGTGATTCTTATGCTTGTAGCCCATAGTCATTTCAAAATTAAAGTAACAGACAAATTTAATTTACTGCACAAGTAAATTTT
The DNA here is from genome assembly GCA_022817065.1 of Probaryconus sp. ZL-2020. Taxonomy (NCBI): domain Eukaryota; kingdom Metazoa; phylum Arthropoda; class Insecta; order Hymenoptera; family Scelionidae; genus Probaryconus; species Probaryconus sp. ZL-2020. Next base: position 12,118 of record JABFQA010001542.1, on the reverse strand, counting down.
TTGTTTATTAGTTTGACGATGAGAAAGTGAATTATAATTTTCAGTTGACTTTTTCGTGCACTTTAATTAGCACTCTTTAAATCAATTTAAAAAAAAAAAAAAATGCTATCAGCTCCTCGTGTAGCTTCGTTAATTTTTTGAAGTAAATAAATAGTGTTTTTTGTTTCTTATGCGTTTTAGCGGTGAGATCTCCGGGGAAGACTTCTACGCCGTCAACACCCGAAGGTAAATGTAATTAGGATATGAGGCCGCAAGGAGTTGAGCGCGCTGTCGGTCGATTAGGCCACGCCTAAGCGTTAAGTAAGTCGGCATTGTAAAAATTTTGTCGGGAAGAAAGAGAGACTAACGATCGGGATGGTCGGGAATAATTACTAACATGCTTTAGGAATTACTAACTCAATACTTCATCGATTTTCTCGCATTTGACCTGCTTGAGATACTAACAAAATACGCTCTCTCGTATAATTCGAATAATACCTCTTCTGAATGAAGGCTCGGTTTATTGAACCAACTAATTACTATCTACTTTCTAACACTAAACTTTGTCTTCTTTATTCCTGTGTTCATCACTTCATCGTGTCTCTCATGTACCTTTTGTGTTTTGTGTACTACTTGGTGTGCTAGATGTTACATCAGATCTTACATTTATTTAACCAACCCAATTTCAATCTAGATAAACATAACTATTTATCAATTGTTTCTAAACTTTTTTTTTACAATCTCTCGTTATTTGTAAATATAATTTTGTTTCACATTTTTTCCATTTATTTATTACTTACAGTAGTGAAGTTATATGAAATTCAATTGAATTTTTCAAGTCAATAGTTCACATCATGCTTTATGCATTCTGAGAACATATTTTCCTTCCTTCATACCAGTAATTTTTTTCCTACTTCTTCTTATTGTTCTATATTTCTTATTCTCTTATTTCATTTTTATATTTTCTTAGTTTATATAATAAGGAATAACTTCAGGCGTTAAGTGTAACAGTTAGTACGTAAATTTTTTCATAATATAGTGATAAACACATTCGTATATCACACCTTTTAATAGCAGTTTGAATTATTATCGTGTCAGCCACTTGGAACTCTCTGAACAGTGACGATTTTGTTTCATATACTTTTAAGAAATTTTATGAATAGTTCATTCACTATGCTATTAAAACGTATGTACTGATTTGATCAAATCGTATACTATTTGCTGAAGTGCTTCAATCACATTTTGCACGAGCATGAAGTTTAATCACTATTACACTGAGCGCCTCTCATTTTCATCTCACACCAAAACTTACCAGATTTTTTCAATTTTTTTTTTCTTCCCGTTCGTAGATCACTAATATTTATGATCAACCTATCTGATATTATATCCAGAATTTTTTCATCTTTTAATGTGTAAGATTATATTCGATTTTAATAAACATTCTTTTATTAATCATATCAACCCAACCTTACACATTATGTCTCTTTTTCCATTTTTTATGAAAAGTAGAAATTTGCGTGTCAAGTCTGTGGCATTACATGGCATGCCACAAGGACGTAAAGTTATTATTGTTTTATCACAATCATTAGCTAATTCAAGGAATTCAATATGTACACACCTTAAAAACTGTATCGCGATATATATAAATATATGTAACTTTGTACATTTTAAAATTAAAAAAAGTATTTGTTAATTAAATAAAACATAAATAACTTTACCCATAATTTCAGATATTCCTGATAAGAATTTTTCATTTGTGTGAAAATTATTTAACATAAATTTTACATTACAAATTTTCGTAACATTTTTATTTGTTTCACGATATCGAACTGCATTGGCTATTCATATATGGGTCGCATCAATACTATACAAAACCAGACATTGTTACAGAAACAATGAAATTCTATATGATATTGTTCTCTTACTCATAACAAATTTTACATAGCTATTGCAGATGTGATATTATTTTATATTTTATATTTGATATTCGATCGATATTATTGTAACATTCAAAATCACACTTTTATGTATTAATTCAAGAATAAAATAAAAAGTATATTCCAAAATATAACGTTTAAATTTCTAATTTAATATTGTACAATATTACATGGAACACATGTAATTAGATTTAAATTTTGAATTGATCTAATCTTTTATAATTAGATATGTTTTAGACTAATCTGATCCCAAGTAGTTAAGTCAGATTTGATCAGACCTGAATAAGATAATCCTGTAATTTTGTTATTACATAAAATTCAGTAACCCTTGAGTATAAATAGATTAATGGTTTGTATATATCCTGATACTAAAATATATTAATACTGAATCAAAATTTATTTTACAATTTTTAACAATCTGATTTTCCAATAAATATTTTTCGAATCGTCAATATTCAAAACAGCTGAAATGACGAAATTGCTCTTTTCCAATTTGAATTCAAAAAACCTTTCAAACAATTTCATTGTTCTTCGGGAAAAAGCTCTTATAAAGAAAGTGGAATAAAATGCATTTCCTTTTATTCTTCGAAGTAAAAGTACTTTTCCTTAATGAACGGAAAATACTTTTCCTTAAAGTAAGGTAAAATATACAAATTTCATTTTTAATTATATAAAATTTCAGTAAGCCATAATTCCATTCTTTCGATCCAATTTTTGTTTTTATCATTCATATTCCCCAATAAATAATTTGTACAAAATTCTTTTTTAAATAGAAAAAAAATTTTTTTTCAGAAATTTCATTTTATTTCAGTTTACATTTTATCTTTCAAACCTGTCCATCATAAAATAACTTTTCAAATCCAATTTCTCGCAATAAATTAAAAATATACTATTTCCTCTCACAAACTTTATTCGCGAATCAAAAGAATAAAAAAAAAAACTAGAACATATTCGCATTGCCAATTCATAGAAAAAGAGCATCGAAAGCGTAATCAATCGTTAATGGGAATAAATGGGCAATAACAAAAATGAGAATGCTTCGTCGTAGTCTTTCGACTCTCGTGATAGGATCATCATAAGTCGGTCTGCATAAAAAATAGTAGTTTGCACCGAGCAGTGAAGTAGAACAAGAACTGTACAAATCACACTTTGTCTTGCTGTAACGCACACACCAATTCATCTACACGTTATTTATTTTTTGCATGAGCGCTCGCTTCGCTTCCTTTTATTGACAACACTGCAACGTATTTCAACCCCGAGTATCTTTCCACCATCCCTGCAACGTTAGTAAAACCTGTCACAAGATTTATTCGTATTTTGCTCTTTGTGCAAAATTGTATGCCAATATCAGTTTCTAACAATACTTTTCTTTTTGTGTGTGTGAGTGTGTCTATTTAATTGTATGCCCTGCGAATGTATTTGTGTATGTTTTAAAAATTTTTTTGATCGCCATAAATATTGAGATTTTTTTATACAATTACTAATTAATATGAAATTAAATGCGAGAGAACTTTTGACAGATTCTACTATTCTCAATTTATGATCAGATTAGGGAGAGCAGGTGACGTTTATAATTTAAATAATTTTTTTGAAATTACATTTCTAGAAACTCTTAAATTAAAATTTTACGGTGCGATTCAAGTTGATAAGAAATATGAAGAATCCTTATTGTTGCCGGAACACTAGACATTCCGAAAGAAATAAAAATGAAACCTGATCTCTTTAAACTAAATGAAATTTCAAAAGTTGTTTTCTGTTATTTTGTTAGTTTCGTTTTTAAATGAACTAACAATGTGCTTTTATTATCTTTACAGTAGCTCCGCTGTCACCATTAAAGATGGCAGATTACAGACTTGCATCGCTTGAAGGACTCAACCACATTTGCAGCAAGAAAATCGATTGGCCTACAGCTACTATACACATCACTGAAAATCCCATATCAGAAGCGATGGTTTGTTAAACATCGTTCCATTCACATCGCCATTATTTGTACAAACGGAAATACGAAAAAAATAACTAGAATTTTTTGAGACGAACAAATACATATAAATATACGAAATTATTCGTATAAAGCGATAGATTGGTCATTAAGGTTGCAATTCGCGAATTATTTTCCTTTCTTTTTTCTTTCTTTATTAAAGAAAAATTAATGCAAAGAACAATTTCTTGGAAATGCTCTTGTTCGCTTAATGACCGTGCTTCTTCTATGATACAGATTGATTATGTTTTGCTGAAACTACTTTAAATTCAAATGCCGAAGTATTGTTCTGTGGGAATTGAACGAAATAATAGATTACTTGTATCTGTTACAGTTCAATTGATCCTTTTTGTTTAAACCATTTCAGAAATTCCGAAAGAAGAAAGCAGCTCTATCGCTTAGGTTACAAAATCTACATTCTTTATTTAACCATCTAGTTTATTGTATTTCTATTTTTTTCTGTTTTTGTGTTGATCTCGCATTTCTGAAAATTGCATTCATTGGAAAAAGCAGGTGTTTCGTTAAAGTATATTTCTAATATTTCGTCTATTTTATATAAATTTTAAATTTTATGGTATACGATAAAAAGGATTGTTGTATCATAATTTTTGTGTAAGATGTATTCGATAATATTTGTATGTAATTTGTCGTTCGAAATGTACTCGTAAGGATTCGTTTTCCGAATTTGAATCGCGTTAAAAAAAAAAGTTATACGAAGGTGTACTTCAATGAAGAGAAACAAATATTATGATATAGCGAAGCACTGTGCGCCTCACAATAAACGCTTTTGCGTTCGTGCATTAATGTTTATAGGAATTGCAACAGTCACTGTGTAAAGCGCATAATCATACACTGTTATTACTTTTACTATCAGAAAAAAAATTTTTTAAAAAGGCTATTCAGGTGTAACTTAAGATTGGTGGTTGTGATGTTTTTTAACCCGCAGATTTTAGTCTTCCCCACAGCACAAACATATCATTCGTACAATAACAATTTAATAAGATTAATAAAATGAATAAAAAAAAATACTGAATATCAATAAGCATGTTGTTTTTTCTAGAAAGTACAAATATCATTTTTATACAAAAGCATAAAATCGAAAACGATAAAATACCGACACTTTTGGACGAAGCTCGCTTTTATATGACACGACATGTACAATAATTTGAATACAATAAATAAAACATTTGAATTTAATTTTTCATACCAATTGTGTAATTTGTATGTATATAACTAACTGTATGTGTTCCCTAAAAAAAAAAAAAAACATTCTAACATATCTACACGTTTTGTAATCATTTTATACAAACCCAAGTGACACAATAAAGCGTTCCAAAATTTTAAATACCAATTGTTTTACTGAGCTGTGTGGGATGACTACAATGTTGCATTCCAAAGGAAAAAAATCGACGCACGATCTTATATGATTGCAACGTGATTATCAGTTATTGTCTGTTGCTCACTGAAATGATTTTGCATTTGCGATGTCGCATTTGCTTCAAAAGAACATACTTCCATTTTTCCTATTTCAAAAAATTATCCAACTCTGATCGTGAAAAGATTTTTACCGCCTCAAGTGAACAAGTTTGAATTTTCGTTGTACTCAAAATGTTCAGCTTTTAAACTGAAAAAGTGGCCTACAATAATGTTTCAAGAGCGCCTACTGTATGTTTTTTTTTTTTTTTTTTTTTTTTTCTTTACGACATATACGAATTGCATTTATTTGCACTATTAAAAACCACGAAAAAAATACTGCATTACATTTTCATTGCCAAAGAAACAGATATTTATGTTGAAATTTATGTTCGTCAATTACTTTTTAATGGTGCATATTCTGGAATCAATCGTAGCTCGTAATTCCCGTTTTAATACAGTAAATCGTTAAGGTGACAATGTTAAATTAAGGTCAATAATTAACTTCATTAAAGTATTGCCATACGAGAGTATGAGAAATTCTTACAGAAACCAAATGTATTAGAAAACAAAAGCTTTCGTTTCACCTTGAATGTACAACTCTTGAATTCAGCTCATCTCTAAAGAGAACCAAAGAAAACGCTAATCTTATATACCTACTTTAACTCAAAATAATACTGAACGAAGACCTTCCTCCATTTTGTTCGAAATGTATTTAAAGAAGTGGCGTTAAGAACAAGAAAGGAAGGAGCAGCAAATTTTGAAGCTAGCTAGGCAAATTGTTTGTATTACGATAAGTCGAAAATGTGGTAGAAGTTTATGGTTTACCAAGTTTTTCAAAGCCTCTAGCAAGTGATATGATAAAACGTGCCTGCTACACGATTTACGTAGCTGAAAGAATCGACCGCCTTTAGTTTTCTATATTCTCTATATACAAGCGACATATATTTATAAACGCATGTAATAATTACATCGATTATTCCTTTTGGGCATGATGAGGTATATTGTTTGAATTGAAAATGTTACGCCTATGTTCCGTTCGATTTTATTTCCTAATTTAAATTCGATTTCGTTTCCAAAGAGTATAATCCAAGATTTTGAACATTTCTTGCCCAAACAATGTACTAATTCATCAGTTTTGATCTTGTCTATCTTAACGTTAACGTATTGTTAGATTGAAAACTAGTCATTACTGCAATCTGTTTTCCACAATACAGAAGAACAAAAAATAAATGTACGTCGACGATTTTCTAATAGCATTATTTTCGAGAATCGAACGTTCGAAAGTTAACGTTACTTTAGACATTAATTTCATTAGATCACGTGTCTCTGATGATAATAAAGTTATCTTGTTGACAATGGAGGGAAACGTGAATTGAAGTGAAAGTCAAAAAAAAAAAAAATACAATTGCTACATATATGTGCGCGACAAATTCTTGAACCGTATTCTAAGATAGTTAATTGCGTAAGAAAGATATTGAACAAGACAAAGAAGCAAACACAAAGTAAAAACAAAAAAAAATAAGTAAAAAGGAAAAATTTTCTTAATGTCTAAAAATGTTGGTAGGTCCTTTGTAGGATAGTGCTCGAGGAGTAGCACCCTCGACTGCAATGTTCGTCATAACTCTTGTTTTATTTATTTCCATTTAACAAGTATAGTGAAGATAAAAAAAAAAGAGAGAGAGAGAATGTATGAAGCTGTTAAAAATATTGTACGCGTTTACTGTTGCAGTTACGAGTGATATAAGTTAATAGCTGTTAAGCGTTTTAAAGGTGTGTGAAACTAAATATTAACATCTCTTAAGTGTTTTGTGGATAACGCATTACTTTGAAAACCAATTAAGTTGTACACCGAAAGGGAACGAAGCAACAAAGTACTCATTCACGTGTACGTGAATTTAAAAAAAAAAAAAAAAAAAAAACAGTATATGACGGGGAAAGAATTAAATGAAAAATGAATAACGAAGAAGCTGCTTTGCACCAATATTTCGCTGCCTCGTGGAAATTCCAGTAACGTTTTTACTGGTCTGCACGCAGATTTTTGAAAATAGCTGATGCGGCACGCGGAAAGTCGATTAGCTCATTAGCGAAATATTACGCGTCCCAATAAACGAAAAATTACGTAATTACGATAATATTATTCGACGACATTTCTAGTTGTAACGTTTTATAACAGTGTCAGAAATTTAAATAAAATAGTTCACATTCAATGTAAGATGATAATCGATTCTGAGTGAAATATAAATATTGTAACGATTGAAATCAGCTAAGGATCCATATTAACGTCATATAATCAAATTCACGTGGACACTTTTGGCTTAATTTAGTGGTTACTCTAAATTGAACAACCTAATTATCTTAAGTATATTGGGTTTTAATCATTATTAATTACCATTAGAATGTTTTAATGTTAATGTTATAAGTTTAGATATACATGTAACGAAATATTATTTTCAGACTATTAATTTTCATTTTAATAACTATTTTCATTATTAATAACTATTTTTGTACAGTTTAAAATGTTGAATTATCATTTTATTATTTCAATTTCATTTTGGTTCAGAGCGAATATTTATAATTTTGTTAATCGCACAAATTGTTGAATTACAGCGAAAGCAAGATAAATCTTTTAAATAAGGTTTTTTTTTCGTAGTTTTATTTTAAGCTATTTTTTGGTTTATTGGGATTACAAAAAAAAAAATGAATAAAATCAATAAACATTTAGGTATATTAGATAAAGCTTGAGAATATACGTATATAAGTATACCTATAAATAAAAAGTATATAATATAAACACCTGCGCACCGAAATATACATCTTGTTATTTATAATAAATAATATAAAAAAAAATTAAATTGTTTAATGTTTTCAAGTACCTTATTCAGAAATTCATATAAAATAATCTATTGTTTTTTTAATTTGTTGCTTATTAAAATTAAATAATATTACTGTTATTTTTTAATATCGAAGATTATGCAAAATTACAAAAAATCACTTATACGACTATTAGTGGCATTTATAAGAAATTCTGAAAAGAAGTATTATTTGAGCTGCAGAACTCGGGTGCCCCCGGCATTGTGCACAGTGCGTCGACGTTCGACGTTCCATTTTCTTCACATACTTGCAATTATACGATGCGAAGGGATGTGGCCCACATGTATTGCATGTATATACGTGCAGAACGTGAAACCTGTCTCTCGACATCAATTTTTGTACATATAAAACTGAACGCAAGTTTCTCTTCGAGGAATCGATCTAAGCACGTTTGTCTCTCGTCGGTTTCTTTTTTTTTTTTTTTTTTTCGATTTCTTATAATTTTAAAGGGGGAAATTGTTAAACTATTTAAAGATTCTTATTTCTCTGTTAAAAATAAAACCTACTCGAAAAATAATTTAATAAAAGTTTCAATAAAAAAAAAAGAAAATAAATTCAAAAGTATAAATCACACTCTGAAATATTATTCAAAATATAATGAAAATCTTTTTATTGGGTTTGATTCATTTTCGAGAAAGTGGTGACGATTTGATTTACGACTGTTTTCGATTACCTGAAAAAAAGGTGTAATAATTCTGACCTGTAGCAGATAAGAAAAAAAAAGACCTTCTCCTAATGACTCATTTGTCTGGTGTTATTTAATTAATTGATTAAATAACATATCTTTCTTTCTCAATGAAAATAAAACAATCATTCTATGAAACCATTAAAATGCCATTATTCAATGAAAACTGCAGTTGTTTCCAAGAAATATTTCTGATAGTGATTAGTCGCTCCTATGTTTTGCATAAAGGACAGACCGAGCGGTCGGGAAAGGCCCTTCGAAAGTCTTCGGTCGTCTTCGTGGAAGGGCGTCCTGCAAGCGCGCCACATCGTGGGTCTTGTTCAAACGACTGTACCGATCTACGATCCACACGTATTCCCGTTTGGACTCGCGTGGGAGTAAGAGTGTTGTGATCTAGACGATCTAAACGCCGCGTAAGGTGGTCGGCTCGATGGAACTTCGAGGTTTTTGTGTTTCACTTGACACACGAATTTCGTACAATTTTTTCACAAAAATAAACTGACAAAACTATTCTCAAACAATATTTTCTTATTAAAAAGCCCTCTCGTACTTTGAAATAAAATAGTACCAAGAAAGAATTCAGTTTATTAACCCGAATCGTTTCATTTAAATACCGCGGTTCCGTTTGAGCGGTGCGGTAAAATTTGATATCGCTTCCGAAAACTTATCAATCGCGAAAAGTGCTTTCGGTTTTGTGATTTTGCAAAGTGCAGTGCGGTGCAGTGGAATATGCGTTTTCCTGTGTTGTGAATATACACTGGTCCTTGGATCGAAAAAGGTCCTGGACACCTGGATTAAACATGAAGGACTTCAGACTCTTTAGGATTTGCATGCTGTTGATCGTGGCATATTTTGGAGTAGCCACTGTTACTGAAGAAAGAGGTATACATTGTGTCTTTTTAAAAGCTTTCGTTTCTTTTATTCGCGAACAAAACATTTTGTACAATCATAAACGTGAAAATCTCTTTGAAATGGTCTATAAGATCGATCGATTTTCACGATGAATTTTAAATTTTTAAGGAAGATTGAATGATTGTGCAAAATTTTCAGTTCAATTGAATTTAGTCTCGCCATTGAAATCGTCGATTAAATTTCGTGTTAAAATTTTTCGACAAAATATAAAGAGGATGTTTGTCGAAGTTTTGCATCTATTGACTCAACCCCAAACTCGACCTTTTTAATACCATACACTGAATTCCTTTAATTATGATACTTTCTCTAACGAATTTGCAATGCTGATATCTTAATCCACGAACGATATACGTTGACCACCCAAATAATTGCAAATTTTCGCAAATCACGTAGCAAAGATCGTGATGTTCTTTGTTCAAATTTAACTTTACTTTAATAGAAGATTTAAAACATATTCGTATTTTTTTAACGAAACATTTGGGCTCAACAAGTTGAGATGTTTTGGTACGAAGTGTAGCTAAAAACTAATTTCCTGAGGTTTTTTTTTTTTAGTAGATCACTTTTTAGTTGCTTTGTTACTTATGATTTGTATTAAAACAAATCATTTACGCTTGATCGCCACAAAATAACACTGCTTGTCTCATTTTTTATTGACTGTCTACCTCTCTTCTCTTTCATTGAAATAACTCAACATTCGGGTAAGACATTGAGTTTAATTAATTCGGTTCGGTATGTATGTATGTTTCAAACATTTCTTACATATCGTTTATATACGTTTCGATTAATCGTTACGTCACAATCCATCTGCAAATATTGTTGAAATATCAGTTTGTTATTAAAACACTCGTTAACATTTTTACTCGGAAGTTCCTTGAAGTGTATTTATCTTGAATCATTTACAAGAATCACTTGAATATCCAAACAAGAGAGGGTTTATGACATTTTATAGATCCGACAGGTTTTATGCAGATGTTACAAAACAATACCCCAAATCTTTATACCTCTGTTTAAGATAAACTGTTCATATTATGCTCGTAATGAAAAAAAAATGTGGAGTTTCAATAAACAAAGAAAAATATGCTATGGGTTTAGTTTTTTACCTGTAAAAGATAATCGTCTCAGGTCAAAATGTATTCGAGTTTTTTCAATGTATAACAATGAAAATAGTCATCTGTGAAGATTAATCTGCTCAACAAATCTGTTAGAAAATTTTATAATAAATAAATATTCTCAATGATTATTTTACAAAAATGATAATTCATGATGATTCACTGAAATCAAAATTAATAACTGATCTTTTGTAAGAAAATAATTCTGAACAGTCGTGCACTGAGAAAAATATTAGTAGAAATTTTACTATAAATTTTACCAAAGTAAACTCATTGGTTAAACTGAAAAAAAGGGTAAATAACTTAGACACATTTTTCCCAATAATTATCGGAAATATTTATGATAATTTTTTGTATTATTTCTAGCAAATTTCTATAATTTAACTTATAAGGTCACTTTCCCAGAATTGATGGTAAAATTTCTATTAAATTTTTCTGCGTGTGTGAATATTTTATCGAAAATTATTTTCATAACGAAACGAATAAAACTGTTGTATAGTTAATGTTACAGAAATACGTATGAAGTTGCTCATATAGTTCGTAAACATATATTTTTTCCATTGTCAATTTTTATGAGGCATAGTTATGGAAATGGTTTTTTAGTAGTGGGTTTTCTTCGATGGATTATAAAGTTACTGACTATTATTACGATCATAAATTTCGATTGGGACAACTGTAGTGTTTTCATAAGTATATATATGTGGTGCGATGATATCCTTTTCCCACAACTTCGTAACGTTGTATATTTTTTTTACTCTTCATTATATTGATGTAATAAAATAAGCACTTCAATGTATTATTACAAATTTAATTCTTTTATTAGACTCAATTTTCAAGGTATAATTATCATTTTCTCAATTTCTTTATGTTCCTTTCTGATAGGAAAGAAGAAAATGTTCTTCTAATACCAGAAATTTTGTATCTAAAGTTCTCACCGATTAATTCATCGAAAAAATTAAGAAAATTTTTATTTTTCATTTGTGCTGTACATCTCTTAATTTTTTTTTTTTATTTTGGACATTTTTCGATGAATGAACCATTGAAAACTTCAGACACTTTCATAGGAATGATCAATAAAAAATATCAACAATGATGAATCAATAAAGAATGTATTAAAATTACTCATTATTGAATCAGAAGAGTTATTCAGTAGAACCAAGTCAATTTGATTCCGTCAACCTTGCATTCTTTTAATAACATTCCAGTGAAAGTGTTTAATTTTTCTTAAACG
>JABFQA010001541.1:0-13472 GCA_022817065.1 Probaryconus sp. ZL-2020 | reverse complement strand
ACAAGGATATATTTTTTCCGCTTAAGTAAATAGAATCTCAACCTCCCTTTCGTTCTCTTTTAAAACTAACGCGAGATTTTGTATCGCCATGACGGTGAGGTTCCACGACATAGTCTTCCACTGAATGCCCGGCGAACGCGATAAATTTTCCGAAGTCGGCAAAGAAAAGGGGGGAGATTTCAAAAGTTTTTGATTCAAAAGGTTGATAGGTGAGGGCGGCGCGGCAGCGAACGAAAGAAGGAACGCGCAGGGGATTCATGAATAATTCATGAAAGCTTCGATTCGCGGATTAAGCCAAGTTCAACTTGTATTATCCATTCTTTCGTGGGACAATGCAACCAAAGTCGACGAGATATTGATCATTTTTAGCATTTTCACAAAACGATGTCTTTTGTGCATGATAAGCAGGTTAAATTATTCAATTTGCAATTATTTTCCCGGGAGTCGAGGGCGACATTATTTATGACATTATCGAGGTGCGCTCTTTATGACTCTTTGTCCGCGAGCTTTGAAAACGCCAATTTCGCTCGTCGTATCAGAAAGAGGAATATTTTTTTCAATGATTGCTTATTGTCAATTCCTTTTCTCGAGCGAATTAAAATGTTTGCCGAGCACTTCTGAAAAGCGTATTTTTCGTTAAATTTATATACAAGTTAATGAACTCCGTTACTGTTTTATGCAAAGTTAGTCATTAGTGCATCGCTTTTCTATTAAATATACATTCATTTATTCTTGTAAAATTATTTTAACTTGAGGCACTCGTATAATGGAACTATTATAGAAATATTTCAAGACATTGTTAGGGTATTGACATCATTTTATGAATTATCGAAATACCTTAAAGTCAATTTCTCAATTTATAACTGCTTTAGACGTTCTTTTGATTTTTTTTCAATTTATCAGGAATTCACCTTTCAACGTTTTAATCTGAAAAAAATGACTGAATTCGAATAAAGATTTTTAATATGAATAGCGATCCAAGCACTGAATAAAAGTGTTGAATTTCGAAGGAATACAAATATTTCAAGAGAGAATATTTAATATTTAATTATTTAATATAAACTAACTTTTGTTATTATTTCATTCGCAATTTAAGTAATTTGTAATTGCCTTTATTAATTTTACAAATAATAACATCTTCGAAGATAGAGACTGACGTTTATAATTATAGAGTATAAAATAAATTCTAAATTAAATAAATTTGATCAAATCCTACTTTAATTTATCTTAGCCTGAATTAGTAAGATCCTGTGACTGTAAGCCCTATATCCTCGGAGCAAGGCTATGCATACGATATTCTTCTTGTTCTCACCGATAAGTCGATGCGTGATTAGAGGGTAACATTGTACTTTGAGGGGTTTTCCCTTACCCCTTTACCTTCCGTTGGCTTCTTCCTAGGTTGAAGAAACAACGTGGCAATAATTACAAGCGTGGTAGAGGAGCACCTACTTCTCTTTGAGCTTATCGATTTCCTGCAATTAATAATTGCAGGAGGCACTATACCGTACTTCGGTACTTAGTTCTGAGGTCCTTTATAAGGTTACGTAATCTGAAAAGTCTTTTGTCGCAGCTTCCTCTTCTCCATCTAATGTTTCGACCACTACGATTACTAAAAAAAAAACTTGTTATAGAAGTCAAGTCTTAATAATGCTATTGAACGTAATGAAACAATTGCATTTATACTTTAATTACTTTGAATTTTCTTTTTCCGCGTTTCAAGCATGTTTTAGAATTATTATTATTTAAAAAGCCGATTTTGAAAGAAACAAAAAAAATTGTTCCTCGTAAAGTGCATTCACTTTTGCTTTTCCAGTTGTTCTTATGTGTTATTTGTATCCTGCCAAAAAAATACATATAAATAATTTGTCGAAATTAGCAATGGTGGGTATCGATACTTGACCCTGCAGTGATCGTGTATCATTGCCAATCTATAAAACTTAGTGACTCTCATATACGAATATCCGAAATAGTGTTGTACATAATACAGGAGGATAGTGTGAACCTTAGTGGATAAAAGGCGCGAAAAAGACAAGAAGAGCAGCAGGAGAGAAGGGAAGGCGAGAATTCGTGTAAGAGGATCGCAGATTTATCGAGTGTCCTGTCCCTTCGACATTCCTTGCTCCTCGATTTCGCTCTCAGGTGGTATAAATATTAACAATTTACCGTTGGTCGTTGAGCCGAGAGTCGCCAGTGTGCGCGCCACACGGATGTACCGTGGTACGCGCGTGTGTCCAAGTACGTTTTCGTGAGTCCTCTTCTGCGAGAGCAAAGGACGTATCGATATCCGAGTATAACGATATCGCGTGTGCCATCGAAACCAATAAATAACCACGGTCCCCATATAAATTCTGTCTTCGCTCCCTATAAATCCCAACCCGAGAGAAGACGAAGGACAGTTCCACCTGGATTTTACTAATTTTCTGTCTCGCGTTGTTCCTCGTCAGAACTCGGGGTAAAGAATAGAGGCGCGAGTGGCCCGGTCTTTGTTTTTCGTCCTTTTTTCGTTAATTCCCCCTCTCTTCTCTGTGGCCTTTTTGCTCGGTGCCCAAAGCGGCTCTAGTCTATCGACTCTCTTTGTCACACTGACGAGCCACGCGCACCTCTACGACAAGTGTAGGTGCTGCTTCGTCTGCGGGTAAGTCCTTACCATCTTTGCCAGTTGGTCCATTCATAATATCCATATGCTCCTTTGTTGTCCTGTCCTCTCGGAGCCATTTCGTTGGCCCATTAATGGCCCACGTAACAATTTTTCTTCGTTGCACTTTTTGTTCTTTTTACGTGTAAATGTATTTTAATCTTGAACTTGCTATCAATAACATTGCTCTGTTTATTAAATTTGATTATTCACATGTAATAAATTACATGTAAAATTAATGTAATAAGAAGATTATTAATTTAAATTTTTTAAAAATTTATCCTTTTGCAGTATTACAGAGCTGCTGAATACAAATTAATCTTCTTGTAATAAAATTTACACTTCAAAAATATTCAATGACGTTTAGAATTGTACTTACTTGGAAATTTAATAATATTTAAGACTTCCATTTCTATTGAAATTTTAAATAAGCCACATTGTTGATTCGCTGAATATTAGATATTTAAATTAAAAAAAAAAAAAATAAATAAATTACCTCGTTACACAATGAAAAAATTTATTAATAAGAGAAATCAAGATGAATTACATTTATTACAATTTCTGTCACTTTTCCTTGAAGCAAATGAACACAAATAGAAGAAGATGTCCTGAATACGAATCTCACAACATACAGATACTAAGAAAAAAAAGCATCTCCTGTTTCTTAACAAACAAACGGTTTTAAATCTACATACATGAGTAACGTTTTGAAAATAATTTGTAATGATAATTACAAATGTTCAGGAGGGAAAGTAAGTGCAGTGAAATGCGATTGTGTGAACCACAAAAGATTGATTTAATCAGATTCCTAAAGACGACTGTGACTTTTATAGAATAAGAGGCGTCGTTCATCGCGCTAGAAGATTTATTAATTCCGAAAATGTACTCCAGGCACTCCTACTACTCAAACGGAGTCACGCCCGAGATAAATCTGCGATCGCGTTAGACATCGCGATTCAAATTTATTAATAATAGAAACCGGTATAGCTATGTCTCCGGTTCTACTAAGCACCCACAGGATACGTTGCGCATAAATTATTATAATCACGAATGTATCCGAACCTTATAAATTATTGACTTGAGAGACATAAGCATACTTGTGAATGGTAGTATCGAGCTGTCTCCGCGTTTAAAAGTGTGTGCGGTGTATTCGGATCTCGCGTTTCTGTGAAACGGCAATCTTACGTTTGATAAATTAATGACACGTTGCACATTCGATTTAAATCGAGATTAATATTCATCGTGTTTAATTCTGAATCGACTGGCTCTCGATATTCAAAATCAAAGTAGCAAAGTTTGTCTTTGTAACTATTTCAGATTAAACCCGGTCGACTGATTTGCATCAATGAATTTTTAATCATCAATGGATATTAATTATATTTATGTGTAGCCTGCGCGATTAATCACGAAATCATATTAAGGTTTATAATATCGCCGGTAGAAAAGCCATGCCACATTTATTAGCATTCGAAAGGACTGAAATATTCCATATTAGGCTCAATAGAAAATCTTGTTCAGAATCGTTCTGTCGTCGCTCCGGTCGAGTTCCAATTTCTCGTGCTTCTTGAAAAATGAATAACATTTTAATGAAATATGCAGTGTAATTTTTCTTCGCAAAGGGAAAGTGGGATTCTCACATTCGTATCAACCCTAACGTCACATTCTTATGCAATTTACCTGGGCACAGCGGGAGCCCGACCACCAAGACCGAAATCCAGAGCACTTGACTGAAACTCATCTTCGATAAACAACTCACGCTTTTGACCACTTGAACTGACACTTCCTAAACAGATTATATTGTTCGATCTTCCTGATTTATAGCAAGGATGAAAAGTTATTTTCAATCGACATATTTCACAGTGGCTTTTAAGTGGAACATTTCGTGGTTAACGGGAAATTTAAATTATTCAAGTATGTGAAAAATATGCACATTGCTTTATTTATCATAATTCAACATCTGTGTTGTTTTTATAATTTACTATATAATCATCTAATCATTGCAATGCATGTAAAAATTGTAAAATTAAAAATTGGTAGCATTTCAATTGCTGTTTATGTTTCAATAATTATATAATATGTGAAATAATATCATTTTTATTTGTATTACAAAGTACCATAAATTCTGATCAAATCATTCATCGAGTTGTAAGTTATTATCTTTTTTTTTTATAAATTAAATGAAAGTTGTTTCATTCAATTCGGAATACCGCTGTAAATAAATCCTGTCCAATGAAAATTATAGAGCAGTCTATTTCAAAATGATCTAATTACCGCAATATAATCAATATTTGTCTTAAAGCAGTAACTAATCTATTAATGCCATCTCTGATAGTTAGTTATTGCAACTATGAAAAAACTAGTGGTTTTTCCGTTAGGTTAACAACAATCTTCAATTTATAATAGTGCCAGCATTAGCAGGTGTGTGTGTGTGTGCCTACGTAGCCATAACTAAGCATGTGCTTCGATACGCGATGTAACTTGGTATACGAAATACTATCCGTTGGATGTATGTATGTGTGGTGCTTGGTGATTGATTGTAATTAGTTTATGTTTATAGTCAAAAGGATTTCTCGTTCCTGCATCCCTTCCAAGACATTACAAGCACGCAACCATATCTGTCTCAGCAGAGTTTTTAATGTCACCGGAAGTAATTGTCTATTGATATAAATATTGTTTTATGAACAATTCAGAACATGGTGATATAAATCATATTCATTTAACAAGCGATTGAATTTATTTATTGAAGGCAATATTAAATAATGGAAAAAGAATAAATATTCTTTTAATACTTTCACTTCAGTAAACAACAGTATATCAAAAATAATATACGGTATTGTAATTTATCTTTGTATTTTTATAGAAAAAAAGATATACCTAAAAAGAACTGTCAATATATTGTTCTGAAAATGTATTTTTGTGCAATTCCGACTTTGGGAAAGTCTTCATTTATTAACTAATGACTTTTGACCTGCTAAGGATTTCTACCGCTTTGTTACAAATTCGACCTGTTGTGTATGTGGTTTGAAAAATGGCACTCAATAAAAACATAAAATATTCCGTTTATTTGAAAATAAAAATCAAGAGAAATTTTATTTGAATATAAAAATATATAAATTACAGGTCAAATGTTATTTGATAAAATGTTATTTGATAAATTCCAGAATGTGGATATTTGATATCGTATTAATGAAATGCTTTTTATGAATGTTAAATCGTACCAATAAATATTGAATGTTATTACTCACGAAGGCAGCTATAGAATTCGATTAAAAAAGTGGATGAATAAAAAATGAAACGAGTCGATTTGAAAAATGTTCTGAAATTCCACACAAACATGCATTAATTTTGCCGGAGCAAGTTGGCGTCGAGCCATCGAAAATTCATTCGTATGGTGAACGAATATGCCGTTGGTGTCTCGTTAACGCAAAAACATTAAACGTTCCGGATAATAAACCAGAGATTTGAATCGTCGAGCATTTCCAACGGTACCGGAGTGATCAATGCACTAATTTGGCTTTTCCGAGTAAAAACGAAACGAGGATCTATGTATAGGTACTCTCGCAAGATGAAAATTATTTGTTGACGAGGATCCTCTTGAAGCTACTTATCAATTCGCATTATGCCAAAACACATTTTATTTGATAATAACCTGACTAAAACGGATCGGCAATGGATCCTCATTATTCATGTTACGGAATAATATTATGAATTGCCGGTACGTTACATTGGATATTACGAATCGTATTGTTTTAATTCAGTATTTATGTGCTTCCGGAGATATTTCCTTCACTTAATATTCATAATACGTCAAAAATGTTCTTACAACGTAGATAATGAATTTTGCATTCACAAACATAGTATTATTATTACACGTCTATTATAAATATGAAAATGTAGAACATCAACATTTTTCTTTTATTAACAAAATAGTATAATGATAATACGGACAAAAATGGACTAAACTATTTGGTATAAATAAACTTAAAATGAAGTTCTACTATAAATGTAAATCAAAAATTAATATAAGACAAT
Source organism: Probaryconus sp. ZL-2020 (assembly GCA_022817065.1). NCBI lineage: Eukaryota > Metazoa > Arthropoda > Insecta > Hymenoptera > Scelionidae > Probaryconus > Probaryconus sp. ZL-2020. The sequence goes on along the minus strand of JABFQA010001541.1, from coordinate 6,805 downwards.
GAATTTCACAATGTCATTCGAAATGACTGGAGGCGATCAGTACGTACGATTCACGTATCTGCATTGTATCATTAAATTAGTCTTGGGCAATCAGACGCGCGTCACTAATAAATGCTCAGTGCCGTGGCCGGAACGACAATTAATTGTAGGAGAGTGGTGGATGAGTACAAATAAATACCAGTACATATATGAGACCTAAGAACCGCGTTCGTTAGATAGACGACTTAAAAAATTGCAACAAGCTCCTGGCAATGTTTTTCCTCCAAAGTAATTACATTTAATTAACGATCTCGTCAGGTCTTCTAAAATCCTTGACAAGACACGAAGTTCCGTTTTCGTACAAATTCCACTTTTAATCGGCTGCTCATTTATATAATTACATTATGTATGCGATCAAAACGATTTCGCACGATCATTCCAATGATAACAATCGTTACGTCTGAAATTCTAATTGTTTCGGTAAAGTATGAAGAACATAATTTCAATTGGAGTTCTAGAATAATTATTACGTTTTTTGGCGTCATTCAGCGAACCATGTCAATGAGCGTTTGTTGCTTAATGAGACGGCATGGCGAAAGGAAAAGAAAAGAAAAAAAAATTCCATCTACTTCACGGAATTTGATCTGATCTGAATTTTTGATTCGACTCGAATAAATTAATCATGCTCAATTATTTCCAGTCGATTCTCATCTCACCAAATTCGGAGACCAATTAGATCTAATGAGGCTTGACCAAATTACTTCCCAATTCACACCTGTCCATATAAAAACTCAGGCACAAAAACAGACAACTTGTCACTTGATCCTGCATAGGTAATCAAGCATCAAAATATACAATATACAATTATAAAAATCTCACAAACAGCATGTTTCTAAAAGATATAAAAAGAACATTGTTTTAATACTTTTTTTTGTATGTAAAATAAATCTTTTTTCGTAAAAAAATGAAGTATAATACAGAAGGTAAAAATGAATAAGTATCAGGATATATCTGTTTACATAAAATATTTATTCAAAGTACATATAATTATGTACAATTTGGTAAATCCATATTCTTAGCGTCAAATTCAAATTGATGCGGGACGATGAAATGGGGTAGATGATTGCATGGACTTCCGGCAAAGCAAATGATAGATATCGATATCCTCGTCGATGATCGGGTGCCCGATATATTGGTTTCGATGGCGATCTCTAGAAATGAACGGCTTGCCGCGGTGGGCCCTCTTAGTGCTCGTGCTCGTAGCACGATGCGCCCTATAAGAAGTGATCGTTACTGCTCGCCGCCCTATAATCTACACGGACTAATGACGTCCATTACGTACTGCGCGCTTTGCCCGCTTCGACCGCTCTTGTCGTACACTCGCTTGGCCACGGTCCTGTACGCGACGTTCTCGACGAACGAGTCTTTCTCTTCTTCCATCTCACCTTCGGAGCCTGACCACACAGAATACATACACAAAGCATTACCACCGATAATAAACAGTGGCCAATTCGTCCGCTTTCTTCTTCTTATTTCATCATTAAAAAATAATAATGTTCAATATGTTAAATAACGTCTCAAGGCTGCTAATTGTTCTTTAATGCACGCATAAAACAATTTTAATGCTCATTATTTTTACTTGGATTTTCTTTACTTTTGAAAGGAAAGAAAAATTTTCAGGGAAAAGTGGATTATCATTTTTCTTTTTGTTGTCATTAATTTTTTTGTTTTCTTTTCCTTACAATGTAATACGTTTTCAATTTGTAGAAAACATTGCCATAACGTTCGATAAACACGCCACATTACTTAAAATTTGAAAAAGTAACGATTCAAAACATAATAAAGATATCAAGCATTCGTAATGGCGGTATAAATCCAGCGAATAAAATTTGTCTTTGATTCCGTGTGTGTTGCATGGGTGTTATTTTCGTAGTAAGAATAACGAATTTTTATTGTTCAGAGTCATCGATTTGTCACGGATCTGAAACCTATATTCAAAGTGGTTGCTATGTCTTGGAATCGACGTGAAGGATATAAAGGTGCAGGGGCTATTCAAAAATCGTAAAATCCGATAGCTGCGCGTAACAGAGAATTTCAGAGGATGAAGCAACGCGGGCAAGATAGACACCGAGTTGAATGAACGAGAACGAAAGAGAAAGATATTGGGATTGCGGATAAGCACAACAGAGAGGTGGGGTGCATTTAAAGTAATGGTGTTTCAGTGGAGATGCTATAAATTTATCTGCCATAACTTGTTATACGCGGCTCTTCTCGCGTATTTATACATGACTTCGTGACCACACGCAGGCCAACTCGCGTAAAGCTAAGCGCCTTTCTCGGCTGCACTTAAAACCGAGTGTAAGGTTATAGAAAAGTGAGCTTTTTCATCTGAAACAATTTATAATCATCGATCACATTGCCATATTTTGACAGAAAAAAAGATTTTAATACATAGGACAGGTAGAAAAGAGGGATGAAATCGTAATTTGAAAAAAAAAGGTATTCAGAAATGCTAATGTTAGAAAAGATCGATATGACTTTTAGATTTCCATTTGCGAATCCTCTCAAACAACAATAAAAATTCAAAACTGAAAAATTCATTTAGAAAACGCTCATCCGCGATACCTTTCTCCCGAGGGTAACGTTATATCTTCATACAACCACTCCTTTCGCATTCTCTCTAGATACTTATATTTTCTATTAAAAAATCAATAAACCCTTTCCAGTGCCTTTTACGTATTTTCCCTAAAAAATTATTCATCCAGCGCACACGTTCAACTTGGACTTATTTAGCAGGCTCAATGAACAGGGACATAAAAATGTACCGGGTTCCATAAAAAGACGTTCCACAAAGTCCGTTAATACGGATAACGTTTTATAAATTACTTATCTGATTTTAGGACGAATATTGCATTCGAGGAAATTCTTCAATTCTCTCGAACACCATCGACATCGGCATCTGAGAAAATGACGTTTGCGTTTTATAAACCGACGAAACAGTTAGCCGAGTTGAAGGAATCAGCGTTTCATATTATATCATCTGTCGTTAATCACGGTCGATTAACCTCTTCACCGTATTCACCTCGTTCACTGCTCGTGCCACTAACTTGTGTGACGTGCTGTAAGACGCAGTGCATTCCTATCAGGTGCGAGAGAGATAAGGCAAGAGGGAGGATAACGAGAGTGACAAGGTAAGGGAGAGTACGAGGGAGGCAAATATCAGTATCGCCTTGACTATGATGCCAGATAGGCATTTATTCAGTATTATAATTAGTTAAATTCTTCGGGACGTTGAGGTGTCTTTACACGTCAGTCAGACAGCTTCGCTTCCAGACTCATCCTTCGTCTTTCTCTTCAACCACCGCCGATACGAACGACTCGGTCTGACTTAACTCGTTCACTCGACTCTCAGAGATGCGCAAGATATGAAACTATCTGAAAATTAGTTGAGCCTTGTTTAAAAGTTAGAAGCTCTTGCCAGAAGAGGCACCGCTATTTAATCCGAATATTTTCCGTATCGCATCATGTTTTGTCCCACATTTTACAGAAATTACATTGCCAAATTGTCAAGAGTTTATGAAATGGATCAATGTTGAACGCGCTGAGAAAAAAAAACACATAAAAATTACTATCTTTATTGACTGGAAAATTACCATCTTTTTTGTTAAAATTTGCTAACTTGTTGAAAATTTATATTAAAAAAGATATTAATTTTTCCCTGAAAAGATCGCAATTTTCCTGAAAGGGAAAGTATGTCCGCACTTTGCCAACAAAGATGGTAATTTTTCTAAAACTTTTTTTCTCCGTGCGATGATTTGTCAATTATGACGCGAAAGTGTGCGACATCGAGTCACCTTTATAGAGATGTGCCGGCATTAAAATATCCAAGATTTTCTAAAGGGTAAATCTTGAGCGTAGGTTATACTAGCAAAGAAGCGAGATGCGTTTGACACGTTACGCTGCTTTTCTCAACTTACACTCTTGATTCTGTATTCCAGCAGGCAACTACGTACGTCCCTTAAGGGCATGTTACAAGTACGTACTACTCTTCGGATGAGATGTTCCTTCGACCAGATAGCAACGTATCGTTATATGCCAACTTCTCCTAAATCATTCATAGGGCGGTTAGCCGCAGGGATAAGAGATCATGCAACGAATAAGAGCGCTTTCAAATTATAATAATCAGGCAAAGTTATTTCTGTAAAATTCTTGTATAATCAAATTTACAGATTATTTATCTCAGCGTTAAAACTTGTTTCACGCCGTCTCACAAAGAAAACTGACTTTTACACTTTTTGCTGATACAATTTTATTCTGCATATTCAAATCATCTCATCGTTTGACTTCGCTCTTTAACATAATTCACTTTTTGCTGGAATTTCATTTCATTCGATCATTAGGATTTTGATAAAAATTACCAAAGCAAGGAGAAATGGAAGGTTTGGTTAACAGCTCGTTTTAATAAGACTCGAAGAAACGTCAGATTGATGAGGGAAGGGATTGGGATTGATTTCACTAATCCTTCACGAGTTTATGGGTGGTAGAATGAATCCTCGAGGATGATTTCATTGTTTTTTGTTGGTGGAGGGGGGCTGAGCTGCAGAATCTGGGCCTTTTGATTCGTCGATTACAGATCAATTTCGTAGATCTCAAGATGCAGGATGACGTGCATATAAATTAGAATTGATCAGGCTTACTTTTCCAAACTTTCTCTAGATTAGCATCACGTCCGGGAGTCATAATTTGTGGGCGACCCCTGCTGCTTCAGCAACAGGCCAAATGTGGGGCCCGCTGCTTCGAAACGTCACGACTCGACTGCACCCTTGTCAATATCGATGCAACAACTAAAGCCCTCCCCCCAGTAGGCAGACTGGGATCGCTCCTCGTGAGATACCTTCTCATGCGAACCAAATTAAAACCTGTCGGATGAATAACACGCGGTACCCCGCGAGCTTCGTTGAAATTTGACGTTTTTGATTATACACAAGGATCATAATATCTGTTTCTCTTCTCACTTTTTTCTCGTTTGCTCTTCACTTATTATACGTATCAGCGGTGAATGATTTTTTTCGCAAGCCACTCCTTTACATCGAATTGATTGTCATGCGGGAATCAGCTTCAAAATTTTCAACATTCGAATCCGCCTGCTTCTTCTTTTGTCTAGTCTCGTGGAATTCATTTTTTTTTTTTTTTTTTGTTAGTAAAAATTTCTCTTTTTATTTTATTCTTTTCCTTATTTTATTTAAGACGCAGAAAAATTAACGCATAAATAACATTATTATCGGTGTGTATAATACCTGAGAAAGAAATTCATTTTTTACGACAGCCAACTCTCTCGCCATTATCCTCCTACAATCGAACGATAAAATTGTAGTCTTATAAACAAGCCATCGACAAAGCGATACTTTTGACCCCGAGATCCTCGATACCATAGTGATAATTCTCCATGAAAGAAAAGTTCGGCGCAACTCGCTGATGTGAAGTATTTGATCGGGGGGGATTAAGACGGTCGTGATCGGGATCGCACGAGGGTGGATTTATGTATGTAATCCGACTTCACTTGACTGCTGATCGTCGTGGGAGCAAACTTTGATTTCCATTGTCAGCGATTTTGCCTTCGACGTTAGAAATCAAACTATTAGAACGAACAAGAAGAAAACGTTCCGCGCAACTTATAAGTACAAAGGAAGATCTGTCACCTGTCTGTGTGATCAACAGGTACTGCTTCATTGTTCCCGACATCTTCCATGGTTTGTGTTGGTAGAAACATTTTAGAAAACAGTGAAAGGGGAGAAAGTGGATTCTAAAATAAAAAAAAAAGAAATTATTGTTCTCAAAATATTAGTAATGTCAGAAATATTAGTATCGTTAAAATGCAAAAAAATAAAAAAATAAATAATATTCGCCAACATGCCCCCTTTCCAATCAGCGTTTCAGAAATAATTGCCTTTTTTTTTGTTAATTTCGATCGCGAACTAAATTAACAGTTTCTCAGCGGAACTTGTGCATTATTAATTTCAGCATAAATTATAGTTCGAAATCGATTCTTCGAAAGATTGAATCCGTCGTGTTTCTTTTCCATTTTCTGCCTGGTATGGCCTTGGCTTAACTCATCGGCGATCGAGGGGCATTTCGATATTGTAACTTAAGATCGAATGTGTTCATCCTCCAGGAATTCAAATAAAAATAACAAGCAGTCAATGCGAAAGGAAACGAGAAGCTAAGAGACGGACCTGTGAAGTCGATCGTCTTGTTTCTCATCTCGATGATGCTACCTAAATGCTACTGAAGCCAGTACAGGGTATAAGGGCGTAGCCCGCAGGCCCGATCATTACCGACATTGTCCGCTAATGGATATTTATGAATGCACCAATCAGTGCTACTACCGGGCTTCAATGCAATCAGAATCGATTATATAGATTCCGACCGCTCGTCTCATTCTTACTGGCTTGCGAAATACAAGCTTCGGAGAAACTTTCTTTTTGTGCTATATATTGAAGGTTGTTATTTTTAAAAATACTGTAAGAACTATCAATTAGGCATCATTCATATTTTTACGACTTTTTTTTTTATAACAATGAATCTTTTTCAAATGGATTAACTGTTGAATAACAATGAAAGATACGTGAAATACTGATGACATAATCTAAAAGTAGCTCTCAAATTTCAAGCAGGTGGTTAATAAGAAGATTGTATCGAGATTCCATTTTGAAATGCCCCGCACATTAAAAACTATTTTCAACTAATAATAAATAATAGGAAAACAACTTTATATTTTAATTACAGAAAAACAAAAATCCATCTTCTTCTCATAAATAAAACAGAA
>JABFQA010001540.1:0-13475 GCA_022817065.1 Probaryconus sp. ZL-2020 | reverse complement strand
ACTAGATGGCTTTTTTTTTTTTCTACAATCGTAATATAATTATGTGCCATTTGCTTTGTCTATTTATTATAACTAATATTTTCTACATCACAGGTAAATTAAAGAATCAAAAATGTATTCTAACAAAAAATTTTAAACGAACGCAAAATAGAAGATAAATGTTACATTGAATTATATGTACACAATTCACTTATAATTGACTTGTAAAATGTGCAAAAGATTGCAAAGATGCTTATCAAAGATTTTTTAAAAGTTATACATGATTGATACAGCAATAAAGATAGAATCATGTTATTTTAAAACGTGAATTCGCAGTGTAAAGAATAATTTACTTAACATTAGGGACTTTGGAGTTGTCAAAATATTGCAAAACTGACCTCAATTTGGGCAGTAGAGTTCGAGTCTTTTCTGACAGCTCCAACGCTGTTAATTACAAAAAAAAAAAAAAAAACAATGTCAAAATTCTGTGAAACGAGACGCATTAAAGTTACCAAGTTTTTTTTTTTCCTTGAAATTTCACCGAGTTTATGATAGTTGGTACAAAAATTATTCGCGGACGGATGTACATATTCCAGAATTGGTTGCGTAAGAAATAATCGAGGCAGCCTTTTTATTTTCATTACAAACAGCAACAACAACAGCAATAACAATTCGTATTTACACTCAATGAGCGTTTTTTTTTTTTTCCATTGTCAAAATTGGAAGTATTTTAATATCCTTATTTTAATGTCAGTGCAAAATAACAAGGATACATTTGTTAAAAATTTGTCATGTGTTTTAATTTTTGTAAAATTATAATTGCAATCAAATGACCGTTTAAAATGAAATATAAACAAAATGTTCCTTTACTATTTTACAGACAAAATGTTGAAATAATTATTTAATGTTAGTCAATTTTTTTCTCCGAAACGTTTTCTTGTTTTTGTTCATTGCGACGTTCATTGTGTTCCGTCTCAATAAGCTCGTGCAATTCTTTACAAAGTTCTTCCTCGCAAACTTGATTGCTGATCACGTTTTCATCGAGCATTTCTTTGTAATCACTACGCTCGACGGTATTTTCAACGTCTTTGAATTCTGATTCCAATTCATCGCAACTCCTAAACATGTCAGGATTTTCATTTGATGTCATCAATTCTGCGTTTTCATTAGAATTTAGAATGTCTGTATTGACTTCATCATCAGTCGTGTCCGTAGACTGAGACATCTTTTTTTGAGCATTGTCACCGGTGCAAGGGAAGGCTTTGTTTTCGTTGCATTCTTGAATAGTTTGAATTGGCAATGTTTGAGGTCGACTCGGTCTGTGATAAGGGAATTTGTTTTCCTCACCTGCGGGTGTATGAACAGCTGAAATTTCCGTCTGCGTGCCGACGCCATTGTCCGTTGTTAAAGTTTTTTGTTGCATGCTAGACATGTACTTTTTTATTTCCATCATGGATTCTTGAAGTTGTTCAACCTTTAAAACAATTGACGCTGTAATATTTTGTAACATTTAAATGATTTAGTTACAATATTACAAAAAAAAAAAAAGTAGCGCACCTGATTTTTTAATAAAGAACAAGTTTCAGTTAAATTTACAACTTCATGATGATTTGCATGATACATTCCATCGTTATCGTTTGGGCCTTCTCTCACAGCATTTGGTTGAAGCGTAACAACTTTTTTCCATAATGCATTTATCGCTTGCATCTGCAGTAACTGTAATCTATGTTCATTTTCTAATGCAGACCTTGCGGCTTCCATATCTGTTGACAATTTCCTGAAAGAGTAACAATAACAATTTTTCAGCAAAATTTTAATTTTACAATTTTCAATAATAAAATCAGATATGTATTCCAGCAACTTACTGAATGTATTTATTTGTGCGCATCATTTCCATTGTTTTTATTACATCTGTAGCTTTTTTGTTCAAATTCCTCGTTTGATAACCACGCCAAATTCTTTGTATCAAAATTACTGCCTTTTCTGTTTCGTCTTCTGCAAAATATTATTGTAATTATCTTTAATTATCCTTAATTTTTTTAATTATGAAACAACAAAAAAAAAATACCTTTATTTGTATCCTGCAGTCTCTTTTGAATAGCCTTATGACGTATACTATCTAATTTAGCCTGACAAAGTTCGCTATCTTCATCGCTACTCAATACATTAGCGTGGCCTGAATCAACGACAGTTGTTCCTTTCTTAGTCAGAGTTTTCGTCTTTTCCGACGGTGTTTTTCCTCTTGGCGTCGTTCTTCCTAAATTAGGAGAATTCCTCGCACTCCTTTTTGCTGGCAAAGTCTTGCTCTGTACGTAATTATTTATTTTTACGCTGTGAGGGCATTTCCCATTTGCGTTAGTGAATACCGGTTTCGCGATAGTGACTTTACCAGAGCTACAATTTGTTGCGGAATTGCTTTTGACGATCGCATTAGCTTTCATTGTCGCGACGTTGGATTTCATCGCAGAGCTGACTGTATTGATGATCGGTGGTGCTTTGATTTCATTCTCTGTAGATAATTTTGATGGGATCGTTATTTGGCTGGGTGAATTTAATTTGCTCGGCGGAGTTTTTGCCATGATTCTACAAAGTCCAGAAGGAGGACGAAAGTCTGGACTCATTAGAGATTCAGGAACTGGTACTAACTTTGTAGCCGCTTGTAAAGGGCTTGATTTTTCTAAAAATAAAAATAAAAAAACAAAAACGAATTACGTCACAAATTTATATTTATAATATTTCATTATAAATAATGAACGAAGGAATTAATTATTATTTCATACCTTCCAAATCGTGAAGAGGATTTTGATTAATCGGCTTATTACTATTTAAACTATTACAAAGTAAACTTGGATCTAGACTTTGGGTCATTAAAGTTTCCTGAGATTGTTCTGAACCTAAAATTCCATGACAAGACGATATCATAGATTCTGCATGACAACTTGCTACCATTCTATCCGGAGATTGCAATCGAACTGAACTTCGCGATGAATCTGTTTCAATTAATAATGTTATTAACAAATGAATCATAAATAATAGAGTAATAATAATAAATAGATAAATTTGTATGAACTTACTGGGTCTCCTAGGAGAATTTGTTTTATTTTGATTAAGTCTACGTTTAGTCGCTGGGGAAGGTGTCATGCCATGTGAACTTATTGTATCGCCCTGTTGACTAAGCTGCTTTTGATGATGTTGAGCTTTGCTTAAAATCAATCGCAACTTTTTGTCTGTTTCATTTTCTAGCGATTCCCCTGAGAGCGGGCAAACCGATGCCAAATATTGTGCCAACTGTGTATGCTCGCCAACTCGAAATTGTCGACCCCTTCCTTGAGAATACAACCACTCTGCTTTTAAACTACAAAATAATTAATAATTAAAATCATTTATCATATTTTTTTTGTTTTTCTTATAAATTCTATTGTTTTCTTTTTAAAGATGAAATATATAAACGTTGTTTCATATCGTAGCAACAAAATATTTGCATTAAAAACAAAAGACTAATGCATTTATAAAAACCATGTAAATATAGATAGATCTTTTTTAGTTATAGAGAAAAGGAAATTATTCATTTACCTTTCTATGGGATCAACAGCATATCCATCGATAGATTTAAGACTCATACACCAATTTATAACAAATGGTCTATAATCAAATCCACTAGAAGCTACTAGTTAAGAAAAATAAAACATGTCATATAAAATTTGTTAAATAATACAACAATATTAAATTATAAATAGTAGCTTATATGAATTATAGCATTTATGATAAACTCTGAAAAACTAATGAAATTTATAAAAGATAGGATTAACCATGATTAGGCATTAATTAGCAATGATAAACATTTTAATTATTATTTATGAAATGAAGCATGTTGTGAGCAAAGTAAAGTTTGAGAAAACTTAAAACTAGAGGCATTAATAATAATACTAAAAAAGGATACATACTATTACCTGTCATATTGACACAAGGATTATTAGCAATGGAAAAATGAAGTAAATTCGTTAAATTAGTTAAATGAGACATTTCATTCAAATCTGTAACGTTATTGTTAGCTAATGTAAGAGTTTCTAAGGATGTTGGTAGATATCTCTCACACTGACGTAATGTTATAATACGATTGTTATGCAAAAATAATTCCTAAAATAAATTACAAAAATGAAATTTAATATTAGTACACATTAATGCGGCATAATAATGATTTCAGCAACAATGATTTATGAGTATATTAAATAGCAATATACCTTTAAATTTCGCAAATACGATATGTCGGAAATATGACTTATACTGTTCTCCGACAGATCCAGGTGATCTAATTTAATATTTGTGTGTAAATGTTCAATCGACTGCAAAGTAACAAAATCATTTTTCTTAATAAAACTTATTACAAAAGGTATTTAAAAAAAAAAGAATAATCTAAGCCCATTAGATCCACAATATCTTTTTTTTTTTCTAATAGGCATAAAAACAAAATTTACTTTTAAAAGCATTTCAATAATAATATCAATTTTGTACCTTAATATTATTTCCTGCAAGGCATAAAGTTTGTAAATTGGTCATATCTTTAATACCCTCGATAGTTAATAGCCCATTATTAGCTAAATTCAATTTAACTAGATTACAGAGTTTAGAGATACCATACATTCGTAACAATTGATTTCTTACTATTGACAACTGGAAAATAGAAAAAAAAATCACATTTTAAAGAAAACATATTCAGAATCCAAAAAAAAAAAATTCTAAAGTTTACGTTATAAAAAATTATGTGTTATTTAATAATTTTACCTTTGTAATTTTTTGATAAGAATCAAGATTATCCAGTCGTTGTAATTCGTTGTCGTCTACAATAAGAGAGTCGAACTCTGTATCCGATGGACATCGACAGAGTTTTTTAAGACCTCGACCACTGAGATCTAAGGTATTACTTTCCGAAGATTCTGAACAAAAATGAAGGATTAAACAATTTCAAAGCGTTTAAAAACAATTCAAATCTTTTACAAATAACATAACAAAAATTTCTGACAACATTTTGTGCATTTACAGTGTTCCAAAAATTCTCAATTGACTATTTTCCTTAAAGATTCTTTTCAAAAAAAAAAAAACTAATAACAAAAAGAATAAGACAATAACAAAGACAACAAACAAACAAACAATTAGCGAAGCGTTACAATACTCACCAGTAGAAGCCATGATGACGACTGTTGGCGAAGTCCAAAGGAATGAAATTGTACTTGTTGTCGAGGATAGTGTTGCACTGAAAGTCACAGGTGGTAATTTCGACGCAGTTGCAATTTCAATGGAATTAACAAGGCGTGTAAACTTTAAATTAAAACTTAAATAAACATCCGGTCTGACATCCGCTGCGAACGTGAATTTTGTATTGATTTTTGTTATAAAAAGTCACAGTTCGTTTGAAAAATTGATTCGGCGTTTTATTGCCATTAACACAGACTGGTGGCTCCACCTGTGGAATTAATGTTCAATTACCTCAGTCAACTTTAAGTTACCAACGCGTTAAAAATAACACAAGTTCTTTTTTAGTTAAAAAAAAATTTAATGTTATTGTCAATTCATTTTTTATGCGATAACAGTTTCATAAAAATTCATTCAAGATGATGCAACAATACATCAAAGAATTGGAACAAGTAAGGCATTGTTGACACTCTGTTTTGACAGCTACTTGACAGATTATTGTATTTTCAATTAAATAACCTTAATTTTCATTCGTCAAATATCAAAGTTTGACAGATCGTTGACGTTTGGAAAATATTTTTAAATGAACTTAAACTTTATGATATTTTTATAATCATTTTTGAATAATATATTTCAGGAGCCTTTTGATCCTGAGGAATTTGTGGAAAGACTGGCATGGAGAACGACCAACGATGTTTCAAATTACAAAGGAAGTTTTGATCCAGTGGCAATTCATGAGACATTTTTACAGTCAATTAAAGATTTGAAAATACTCCAAGAAAGGCAACAGAAAAAATGCGAAAAGCTCGAGGCTTTGGTAAAAGAAGAGGAGAACAAACACATTGCAGAAATCTCGAAGCTGAGATACAAAAATGAAGAAGCAATTCAGCTTTTTTTGCAACTGGATACGAGAATAAATTCTGTAGCTACAAAAGTTTTACATTTGGGCGATCAATTAGAGAGCATAAATATTCCCAGAGCTCGAGCTGTCGAGGCTCAAAAATTGATGAGATATTTTTCAGAATTTTTAAGTCCCGGTCCACTGCTCGATCCCGTATTTGAAGAAGAAAATATGGTAAATAAAATTGTGCAAAAACATGTTAAAGATAAAAACATTTTGTTTTATAATTATTAGAATTTAATTTAATTCTTTTTTTTTCATTATTTTATAGCTAGAAGAACGAGCGGATATTATTCAAAAGTTACATTTAATAGCACAAGAATTACCATCGGAAAAGTTTGAGCATGCAAAGAAAAAAATCAGTAGCAAATACGATGAAGTTGAAAGAAATTTAATCGAGGAATTTGTGCGAGCTCAGGACGTCGACGATGTCACGCGAATGAAAAAACTTGCCTCCATTCTCGCTCATTTCAAAGGATACTCACAATGTATCAATGCCTTCATTGAGCAAAGTCAGGTGAGCTCTTTCAGTGGCAAAGATGTCTTTCAGGAAGTTGTGCCGATGTGCAAGAAAAATTATCAACTCGTACAACAGATATTCATGAATCCTGAACAAGTAATGGCCAGATTTGTACTGAACATTTACCATTTGAGAATTCAGAAATATGTTGCTGCCAAACTCATTGATCGTAACGATCAGGAACAATATTTGAAAAATTTGTATGACTTATATTCTAAAACAGTTAAATTATCAAACAGTTTAAAATGTTTTAACATGGGAAATGACGATGCATATCTTACCAAAATCACGAGGAATATTTTTCAGAAACATTTGGACACTTATATAGTGTAAGGATATTAGCGTAAGAGATAATTTATTTCATTTGTATTACTCATTTATTTTATTTGAAAATCTCAATTTTTCTTTAACAGTGTTGAAATAGACGTCCTGCGGGAAAATTTGACGACGCATTTAGTTAAATATTACGATTCTAAAAATCATCAAAAGAAGCAACTGCAAACAGGTGGGTTTCAAGAATTGAAACGAGATATTCAAGCTGCTGTAAGCACGAGAACCAATATAAACATCGCACAAACGAGGAACTATGGCGGAGAAACATTTTTGTCTGAAGAATTAACAATAGCACTTTTGCAAAAAAGTAAAGACGCCTTCCAAAGGTGTCAGTTGTTATCCCAAGCCAATGACTTGCCGGCTAATGCAGCACAAATATTTAATGTATTGTTGAAACATTTGATAAACGAACATTTAGATTATACACTCGAGTTGGGCTTAGAAGGTATCCCAATTGGCGAAAGCAGAACTGCTCCAAAATTGCATGTCTTTAATATGACTCGACAGTGTAATGTTATAATACGACTTTTAGAGGATCAGTTTAATGACAGTTTACTACCTCTTGTAATGTAAGTTTTCTTAAAAAAAAACGATTGAAAGTTAATTTATTTTTCATTTTATATTAATTTATCGTTATCTTTCTTATTATAGATCAACGCCAAAACATGAAGAATGTATAAGGAAAAAGAAGCAATCGTTAGAACAAATAGAAACAAAATTGGACTTGGGAGTAGATAGAAGCTTAAATGCCATAGTCAGTTATGTTAAAGTATATTTGCAAACTGAGCAAAAGAAGACTGATTTTAAACCTGAATCAGATAACGTAGATACTCTTAATACACCGCCATCGCTCTTCATTAGTCAATATATTTCCGAGACAATAACAGTCATTAAAGATAATCTAGATGGCAAAAGTTTGGAAACGGTACTAACTGAATTGGGAGTTCGGTTTCATCGTGTCATTTACGATCACTTGCAACAATTTCAATTTAATTCTGCCGGTGCAATGTGTGCGATCTGCGACATGAATGAATATAGAAAATGCTTCAAAGATCTGAACATTGACGTTGTTATAAATCTATTTGACGCTTTGCATGCTCTCTACAATTTATTGTTAGTCAAACCAGAAAATTTGAAACAAGTTTGTTCCGGAGATCAATTGGTAATTGATTGGATTTTAACAATTGTAATAATGTTATTAAAATGCTTTTCTTTTGTTATATGTCCATTGTATTGTATCTGTTTCAGGTGTCCTTGGATCGATCGGTACTCATTAATTTTATACAACTGAGGTCTGACTACAAAACACAAAAACTAGCTAATACTTTGAAAAGCCTGAGTGGCATAGAAAATTAAAACAAATGAAATTGAACGAATTCCAACTTAGTTATTTTGTTAAAAATAATATATATTTTAAATTTCTATCACTGTATATAATATTTTATGAAAAATAAATTAAAAATGAAATAATTTGTACAGATATTGATATTTCTTCACTTAGTATTTATTTAAGAAAATACCAATTAATTTTATTAATTATACAAATCAATGAATTAACATTGTAGGCTGTCAACAGTTAATGATAATAAATCATTAATATTTTAATCTTGCGTATACAATGATGCTGCAAAAACGATATCACGTTTGATCGCTGTCGAAGCTTGTTCCATTTTGGTCTTCAAAATTGGGTTTCCTATAATTATTGCGGCGTTTCTTACGTCTCTTAAAGTTTCGTTTAACTGTTGTATACACCTAACAATTATTCCTTCCTGAATGTCAGTGTGTTGCATAATGGCAGCGAATGATTCTTGTTTCGCCCATCTATACACAACGTCAACCAATTCAAAATTAATTGTAGCTAATTGGGGCAAATAATACCTTGTTTCAATCTCATCCAGAATGTTAAATTCGTCTTGAACAATTTTTTCCAACTGAAAAAGAAAACAAACAGTTAATCGAGAACACGTAAAATCATTTATTAAAATATAAAAAGCTACCATTAAAAGTTGAAATACCATTTTCAATCTTGAAGTTTCTTTTTCAGGTTCTACTTTTTTGTCTTGATTATTTTGTCTGCTGCTCTTTTGAAAAACTAAAGCAGATAGTAAAGCAGCAATTTCCGATGGATCCCAATCCGTTAAAATATTTTTTAATACCAATTCAGTTAAAAGAAGTTCGTGCGTTCCCATTTCCAAGGCAACTCTGCCCTTCAAAGTAACTCTCTCGTCTTGATCAATGTATCCTAAAATTTTAAGAACTTCAACTCTGTATTTATACTCAGAATAATGTTCCATTGTTTCACCGCTAAGATTTTGTCTTAGTCTTTCCTTTTCATTTAGTTTCTCTTTATACAAAAATACAGGCTTGAATTCTTTAGCGAAATTATCGTTATCCCTGTTTCTAAAAGCACTTATTTCCTTTTCGAGCATTGACATCTGCCTATACTCGTCAAGTTTCACAGCATCAATTCTTGGTAATTTCTCTGATACGATTATTATCTCGTTATTGAAAATTTGTATTGATAAATCCAGTAATTGATTTATGGCGCTAACGCTTGCTGCATTAGGTGCAACGGAGCTGTAAATAAAAACATTTTAATATCATACACATTTCATAGGCAATCAACAAAAAAAAATTGAATTTTAAACTTCATTAAAATCATACTTGTATTTGAAAAACTTTCGACTTTCCCAATCAGATAAAATTGATTTCAAGTCGCATTTAATCTGAAATCTTGTTACTTCTATGATATCACATTCGGTCACGTTAAGAATATCATAATTAATTCCAAAATTCATGTCAGGAATATAAATTTCACTGGCTACCAACGCTATCATATTATACCAAAGTTCAGAATGAGTTTCTTTTTGTACTGAAACAGGAGCTTCGCTTTTCAAAACAAAAATCTTATAACTGTTTTTTGATCGGCCAACCACTATTCCTAATTTATTAATGTTTTGCTTCTGTGAAACGATTACAATTTTTTCTTCCTTCAACAGAACCTTTATCATGTCCGGTCTCAATTTTTGCCACAATTGCAAATACTTGTACATGTTGTCATACAGGGAAAGATACTTTTCGTTGTATTGCATTTGATTTTCCATGTTAGTGATTTCCTTTTCGACTTGTTCCAATTCGAACATACATTTTTTTTGATTGTGTTGCGATGCAGCTTCAGCAAATGATCTTCTCATCATGTCTTTTACAGAAATCGTTTCACTGAGCCTTCTTAAGTGAAGTACCATGGAATACGTAATTTTGAATCGCGACTGTAATTTCTGCGGCGGATAACACATTACTTTTCGCAATTCCATTTCACAGAAAAATTTATTCTGACAGAATATAATAACTGTTCCCATGGGATCGTGTCCACGGCGTCCTGCTCTACCTGCCATCGAATTTGGTCATTTTTTCAAAAATTACTGTCCGTGCAGGCATATTTACACCCATTGCAAAAGTTTCTGTTGCAAAAAGCATCTAAAAATTATAATATTCAGATAATATTTGTATTGTACATTATTTAATATATATAATTTGTAATGCAGTTTGATATAAATTTTACTTTAACTAAATTCCTTTGAAACAACATTTCAACAATTTCCTTCAATATTGGTAAAATACCACTGTGATGAATTCCAATTCCCATCATTGCAAGTTGTCTTATCAGATTAACTTGTGGCAAATTGGCATCAGAATCGTTTAGCCTTTTAATAGCAGATTTGAAAAATAATTTCACTTCTTGTGCTTCCTCGTGATTTATTAATTTCTTTTGCAAAGTTTGTGCTATTTCATTGATGTGATTCCTTGAAAAACTGAACACAACCACTGGCAGCTTATCCTAATATTAAGTCATAATTAATATAGTACTTCAAATGTATTTCGTAACAATGTTAAATTATTATTATTACCTCTGCTATGAGATAAGTTAACAATGGAGTCCATTTCTCTGACACCTTTTTCTTTTCATTATCATTGCACGGAGGGGTTTGTTGATTTTTATTATGATTTAGATTTGGTCCTGAATTTTTCTTTTTAGGTGGATAAAACTTTTTTTTGTAAGACTTCACAACTTCGTCCATTTTTTTTGCAGCGGCTGTATATCTATAATATAATGTAATGTAATATAAAATGTTTGTATTGTATAATGTTTCTAATATATAATTTATTTACCCTTCCGTAAGAAATTGTCCATTTGAATCAACCACAAGAAAAGCGTCGTTTCTGGTTTTCATATTTTGTCCAGTGTACAAATAATGTTCCAATGGAACTGGCCTTTTCTCGGTACTAATGACGTACATCTTTTTTTGCTTTATTTTACCTACCCAATTAGCAAATTCTAATGGATTGGGCACAGTTGCCGACAACATGACAATAGTAACTGTTGTTGGCAATAAAATTACAATTTCTTCCCATACATGGCCACGCTGTCATAACAAATGGCCCATTAATATCTATATCCTTTCATATACCTTCAATTCAATAATAAGACAAAATATAAAAATCTTACATCTTCATTATTTATATAGTGAACCTCATCGAAAATAACATATTCCAGATCTCTTATTACTTCTGATGCACAGTACAGCATTGATTGTAAAATTTCCGTTGTCATGATAAGACAAGAGGCAGATTGATTGATTTGGATGTCGCCAGTTATTAATCCAACACTTTCAAACTTGTCTTTGAAGTCACGAAACTTTTGATTCGAAAGCGCTTTTATAGGTGAAGTGTATATAGCTCTACAAAGAAAAAATCAATTTATAATTAAAAAGAAAAAATGTGTTTATCATAATGTGTTTAATAAAACATTATTATAATATGTAATAAAATGTTATACCTTGTCATATGTTTCTGACTCAAAGCAATAGCATATTCTGCCACCGTTGTCTTTCCAGCGGAAGTATGAGCTGCTATAAATACATTACAATTCTCTTCCAATTTAATAATTGCGTGTTTTTGAAAAGTATCTAATTCGTATGGAAACGTTAACGCCGGATCAGGAACTTTTTTATTAAATTCATTTATAGGAATAGAAAGATTCAGCTCTTCCGCCCATACGTGTTTAGACATGGTTTTAGCGTGTGATATCTTTAAAACAGGGAGTTCGTGTTTCTCAGAAAGTGTAGTGATACTTTCGTCGATATCGAGTATCACTTTTTTCTCATTTTTATTTACGTTGTCATCTAAATTGATTTGAGCGGTGGTATGTAATTCTTCTGCCTCTTCGTTAATAACGTCTATTAAATCAACAATATTTTCTTTAGGATCCTTTTGAAAGTCGTTCGTTTCCTCTTCTTGTTCGTCATTAATTTTTGGAGTTTTGTTATCTGATAAAAATTTTACTCCATTCTGAAATCCCTTTGCCGTTGTTTTGAGATTATTTTCAAAATCAATGTCTATTTCTAAATCATTCTCATTTATTTCTGGTTCGTTAAAACCTCCAGGCCAAAATAAATAATTACTGGCATTCCCTATTAACAGTAATTATAAAAAAAAACATTAATATAAATGTTAATTAATATTGATAAAAATAAAAAAAAGAAAAAAATTGACAAACAGATATAATTAACGAAAAGTTTAATTAGAAGAATAATTCTGTAAATTTACCTCGAACCCCTTCACTGGGTGGTCCGGGTGCTCTGCCCATGGACATGGAATTTTTACACGTTTGTCCAACTCCAGGTAACTGCAGTTCGCGAACGTCTTCAATTTGTCCTGTAATAGGATTTCTGGCATATCTAATTGTGGTGCCATTAGGAGCCAAACTGTGTTTGAGCAATTCTTTAATATCATATTTACATGGCCAGTAACACTGAGAACTGTCCAATTGATGTATAGGTAATTTTTCAGGACATTCGATAAATTCTTTCAATTCATCCGTGATATTAGAAAATATAGGCGGCGGACCAAATGGAATCTGAAAAATTCGTGGACGTAGAAATAAAAAGGATACTTACTGATTTAAAATAACATTACTCAAAATAATTACCTCGTTAGATATTTCCTTAACAGCAGTCATTTTAAATATATAACATATAAAAAGTTAAAAAATATTCCTTAGACTTTAATCCTCTCACTCAAAACATACAAAATATATCTGTTGATTTGATATCAGGGGCTCGATTCTGTATGTAACCTTAAAGTTCAGTTCAATTTTATCTCTGTCAAACATACAGCTGTGAACAAAGACAATCAACAGAACTGTTATTTTTGTCTTTGTTCATCACTGTCTGTTTAACAAAGATAAAGTTCAGTTCAATTTTATCTCTGTCAAACATACAGCTGTGAACAAAGACAATCAACAGAACTGTTATTTTTGTCTTTGTTCATCACTGTCTGTTTAACAAAGATAAAATTGAACTGAACTTTAAGGTTACTTAGAGAATCAGGGCCCTGATCATGCATGAAAAATGAGTAGATCTGGAAAATCACAGATCTGACCATACCTAATTAGATCTATTAAAATTCAATCATATCAGAGCAGAACCAATTAAGTCTGAACTTATCTAATTATATTTCATTATAAGGTCACATGTTGAGGTATGATCAGAC
>JABFQA010001539.1:0-13478 GCA_022817065.1 Probaryconus sp. ZL-2020 | reverse complement strand
CATGGTCACTGCAGTGACCAGAAAAAGACAATGGGTTAAAAGAGAATTTACTTTTTTGAAATTACCATTTAACTAATCTTCGACCAATTATAACACGAAATAAAACAAGTTCTTTCTTTAAAATCAACATAGTCAATTATCTGCGTTATTTATCTGGGATATGATCAATTATACGTTTTTTTTAAACGAGATTTAAAAACATCTCTATTAAAAAAAAACATATAACGTTTTTTTTTTAAATGTAAATACCGGACAAAATAATATAGACTGAATAATTATTTATAATTATTTGTTGATAATTCGTTAAGTTCTAAGGACTTCTACGGTTTGTTTGTCTGGCATTTGTTTATTTCCCTTTGAAGAGTTGTACGTTTAGCTGCAGTGACTATAAGCGGTGTTCGTATACGGTCCACTGTATATAGATGAGCCCGTAGTCGAAACGCTCTTATGCCGTTTCTTTGCTAAGAGGATGACGATCACGCCTATTACAGCAAATAAAAGTATCAAGCTCGCTACAGCAATGCCAATGGCGAAGCTCCGCTGAGAAATGCAGATGTTATTTGGATCATCCGATGCCTAAAATAGTAATAAGATTTCATAAAAAGAATATTTGTCGTACCTTCTTCGTAGTATCAAGTAGTATAATACCAAAATTTTGTTTTATTACATTCTGCGAGTGTTCAGCTATACAATATGCACGTTTCAGAATCACAGACAAAAAATCTTAGAAAAATTAAACTGAATTCAATTATAACCAGCTAAAAATGAAGAATGTGAAAAAAAGAATTTTAAAATTATTATCTGAAATTGAATACAAGTTATCATTAAACAAAAATTATCATTATATATATGTAGTATAATTACATTGTATCGTGTTTTCGGTCTTTGCAATTACAACAAAATTTATAAATTTTCAAATTTTCAAATTTTCAAATTATTAATACAGAAAAACAAATGACCCACCCTTTCTCTGAAGACATCGTCAACGTAATCAGACTTGCTCAGATCGGAAGCCTCGTTGACGTAGAGACCGCTGAAGACTTCGATGGTCGCCGGCGTGCTGCCATCCAGGCCCACCGCCTCCTTTCCATCCTTGCTCATAGAATCCCTGCGTCGTCTCGTTATTTCGTTGCACAATGGTGGCTGCAAGTATAAACCCAGACTTAAGTACACAATAGTCGCGCTTATCCGTGACTGGAATGCCATTTTTAACGCACGCGGCCAAAGGAAATTCACTACTGAGGCGCGTAACTAAATGTAAAGTGCCTCAGCGCATATTTTTATCTGGCTCTCAGGTGCATAATGAAAAGTGAAAATACATTACAAAAAGGCCCTATCGTCGTTACTCATAGATTAATCTTGGGAAAAGGCTTTCAGAAAACCTTCTGGAATATATAATGCACTTTTTGTTTGCCTTTTCTGAAGCGTAACAAATTGGTTTAGGAAAGTCATAAAACGATGATTAATATTTTATTGCTTTCAGAAGGCAATCATCTGGTAGCCAACATTGATCCCTTTTTTAAAGAAGAACCATATATTGTTTCAATCCTAATTACATGTAATCATTTTCATGTGTTCTATAAAAACAGTAAATAATTATTAATAATTTTAATTATTGAAAACAATAATATAAAGATATAATAAGGAAGCTGAATCATTATTATTAACGAATTATTGACGAAAATAAAACATTAATAATCCCTTTTGTTAGCCGATGTGAAATATGAAATTTAACATGTGTAATATTTAATCTAGAGAGTCTTACGGTGTTGGTACATCCTCCTTCGTGTTTAACGCAAAGCTGCACGTTGCACTGATAGTACACGCTGGCTGTGTAAGGGAATTTGTGAGCTTGGAAATTAACCTTAGCTTCTGTTTTATCTTCGTTGTAACTGAACTGACCCATAATTTCACCATCAACTGGACACCTGCGGAAAAAAAGAATTTTATTTATAACATAAACCTCTTGCGGGGGAAAGTTGAAAAAGTCGGTTAAAAAAAAAGCGATGTAAATATACCCTTCGTCATTGATGAGCCTTTGTTCACCCCAACCAAGTCCGTCACGAACAAGGCAGTCGGAGATCCTGAGACCAAACATCTCTTGTTTGTCGATGCTTATAACCAGGGTCAAAGGATCGCCGATCTTCACGTTTTCAGCCACTTGGTGCCTCGTCGGATCTCCGCTGAAGATCTTCATTGTACACCCTGGCATCGGAGCCATTGCCTGTAATTGAATTTAGAAAAAGTCAGCGGAGGTGTACGAGTGGTATATTAATGGCAGAGAGAGAGAGAGAGCGATCACCATTACTGCGCAACTTTCAGGACGTGATGCCCTTTTTCCATGAAACTTGTTAAATCTGATGTGTAAATTAGCTTTATGCATTAGTGGGACTAGGAAAAGGGAAAATATCTCCAATATTATGATGAAAGGGAATTTCAGCTTTCAGAATTGTATAAGATACCTGACTTTTGAAGCTTTTTTTTTTTGAAGATTTTTCGATTAAAAAGATTTTTAATTAAATTAATTTTGTTTAAAATTTTTTTATAACATATCGAAAAGCATATTACCTGAAGTGGCAACGACTGCAACATAGCAACTTGAGTCTGATCGTTGGATATGATTTTGTCTCTGGTTTGGTAGCGACACCGTACATGAAAACCTCGGCCCTGATTTGTAACCAGCTTCAAATGAGGTTGCACCACTATTGTATTAAAATATTCAATCCCACCGTCATCCTGTAACATAAAAATCAGATATTAGATGTCTTAAATATATTGCAAATTTTATATTTAAAAACGAAATCTACAAAAATCTATATGGTTTTACAAAATTTAAAAAATGAAATATATAAAGATACATTGTCCAATAAAAACAATGTCAAGTACTTGGTTTAACAAATTTTTTGCACAAACGTTATTTGCAATACCAACATTAACTCAGTAAAACCCATCTTCCTTGAATGAACAAATCTAACAAAAAATATACATAATTTATAAATAATAATGTTGTGAACAATGCAATGTAAACTTGCAAACATCGAAACAACAATACATTTTAACAAGTCACAAGGTAGCTCACAAAAGGATACTGACACGTCACATTCTTCGTGGACTTTCAGTCATGTCCTTGCTTCTGGACAATAAAAAGTGGCCAGTCTCGTTCGCTAACGCGATTTTCTCGTGCTGTCGCGAGAAAGGAGACTGTTTGTGGTTCTTTGCCTGAACACACTCTCGAAGGAAGAAGAAGAGGAGAACGACAAGACAGGACACTAACCGCCGTAGGAACGCAGTAAACGAGAACAATTTAAACCTTCCTCGAGGGAATTTCATTGGGAGACGACTTTTCAAAAATCCTTATTTTCTTAAATTATAATATTAATTTTTTCTATTTCGAAATTCAATCTCTGTTTTTCTTAGTTGCATATTGGAAGGATTTATGGAACATTTAAGAGCTTATGAACATTTATGGCATAGTTATGGCCATTATGTCATAGTTATGGCTATCGTTATTATATGTTTAACAGTTTTTATTAGGCATTTTGATATTTTTTTAATTTTTTATTGTAATTTTTGTTACCTACAAAAAAGAAAATTTACGATATTTCTTACTTTGTTTATAATAATTACAAAATGATAATTAACATTAATTTCGTTTTACACGATATTTATTATTTATATAAAATTCTTTGATGTCTCGAAAGAATGGATAATTGCAAAAGGGGGTGGAGATTGAAAAAATGTATGATAATGATGTAATTAAATGTGATGTATAAATGGGAAAATTCAATGTCAATTAATTGGCCGGAGTAGAGGGATGAGGATTGAGAGAGGTGGAGCAGCGGGACGGAGTAACGCGTTGCCGTGTTCGGTGCCAGTTTTCTTTAAGATTCACGGTAATTCAGCACGTCCTATCGTGTATTTTACGCCGATGTAGCATGGCCGGGTACACGAGAGGAGAACACGGAGAAGAAACATAGCGGGAGGGAAGCTCGCTCCCATAAAAAGGCGCGATATGGCTGTGCTTTCTGGAGATGGGTGCAAAATACTAAAGTCAGCGATCCGATGAGAGCCAGGACGATGCACCGCAGATTGCGGGTATCCTTGCTGAGGTCGCTCTTGAAGGTCGTTGCCTGCTCTGTATATACGCGGTTGTCTCCGTGCGTGCAATCTTTTGCATACGCACGGCAACAATGTAACGCGACACTCAAGTGAAGTAACTTCGAGTGGGCGTTCTTATGCTCCTATGGCAACGTACGATTTGTAGGACTATATTTAGTAATCATACTGAAGATTCCACAATAAGAATATCTTCCATTCAAATCCACAATAACATTAATAAATGCAGAATAAGAATTATTTTTTTTTTTTTTTTTTTTTTTTGCAAATTTTCAAGTATCAAGTATATATTTCAAAGATATTGTAAGGTCTTATTAAATCAAGTAGATTTTATTATCTTATATTTCGAGACTAAAAATCTGATTTTGCATGAAATTTTTATAGAAGCTCAGTTTGGTAAGATTGTAAATTTCCTCTTTAATGAGAGATATGAAACAAAGATATAAAGATACCAACCGAGATATCTCTAATCAATAATGAATCATTTCCCAACATTTTGTGATTATACTTTTATCTTGACTTGTATAAATGATTAGAATATCTGTTAATTTTCTGCGGCATTAACTTTTTATCTACTCAGTATTACAGTCCAGTAGTGCGAATGTGAGAAAATGTCTTATATAATTCATTCAAGCTAGTCCGAGCTAATAACCTTGTAATCAATTGAAAAATTGGCTTTACGTAACACAATCACATATGCAATAATGTCAACTCTTTAAGGAATAAAAACGAAAGACAAAATTCTTTATTTCTTCGACAAATCGTAAAGATTGTTTCTAGAACGAAAAAACGTTTGAAGAAATAAACGAAGCAGTCGGCAATAACTTGTGGAACATGAATGCACACTTAAGGACATTGGCAGTAACTGCTGGAGGGTGATAAGAAAAAAATTTGTTTAAATAAAATAAAGTTTTATTACGCATTTCTAAGGCCGTCTTCATCGGATGATCGTCAGTTTCCTTATATAGTTTGCAGGCTTTGGACGTTTTATGTGAGATCGTTCGTGTCTATAAAAGAATAGTTGAAATGTAATGCAGAATCGCCGCGCGACTGATGGAATGCACACTATCTCACAACCAAAGGATAAATAACATCAATATCAACGACTACTAATTAACGAGGTGCAAACTATAATTTCCCGCCCTTAGTTATAAAATACGAGATTCATGCCAGTTCCACAAATTACAGTGATTCTTATCGTAGGTCGTAGCCTTAAGCCTACACAACACAGTACGCGCCTATACGCTCTATCTCTATACCGTTTGCTATTAGACGAGAGATGAGACCACCTCAATACGCTACACTTTGTTTGCACAATATCGCAATGGAATCGTACTTGTGGTGTGTCTTCTTTATGGTATCGGAGAAATCATTTTACAATGTAAAACTTACATAAATGGTAGTGGATGGAGTGTGAATCTGATTTCATATTTTTTACCATTCTTTCTTTATACTGAATTATGCAAATTCAGTTGCATTGGTGGAACAGAATTTTAAGTTACTTGTTGGATCAATACTTTTTATATCATCCTAAGGACAATGTTATAGATCTCTAAATATAACATTATTATTATTCAATTATTCAGCTTGTCCGTAGATTTATAAGTGACTTAATTTAAATCAAGATCAAACTCTTAAAACAGTTATCGACAAAGTTTAATCTGTTAGCCAATTCTTAGACCACCAACCATCTGAAACACAGTAGTTCAACCTCCAGACCACCTTTTTCTATACTCATCCGAAGCTCTAATTGCTTCTTTTTCAGCACCCTGTAATTTACCTACCTTCAAGATAAACTCATAACAGGAGCAACAAGAAAAGTCCGTTCAATTGTGAAATTGAAAGTTTCTTTAACAAAAAAAAAAAAAAAAAAAAAATTGAATCCATTTAGCAGAAATAAACATGTCCAAGATGATTCACTCGTGCAATTACAAATGTAGACATTAATTACAGCAATCGTAACTTAATTTTTATGTCATTCCTACTGTATTTGGTCGAAGGGAAAAAGTCCGTTGCTTTGTACATTGTAATTAGAGCGATAAATATAACCGCACGTCTTTTGAAGATGCCGAAGGTTGGGGTTTAGTTACATCTCGTTATTCGCCAAGAGGAAAAAGAGACCGACGAGAGTGAGATGATGACACGGAGCAGAGCTTCCAAGGTATTTCTATCGATTTCTAGTTTCTCCGATCTCAAATGATCGTAAATCATCAAACTAGGTCCTGTGACGAACGCATCTCACTTTTTTTTTTTTTCCCCAGCAACATTCGTTTCGCAATCTGTTCTAATTGGCGATTGTCCAAAAGAATTTCAAGGATAGTTTTCCATCTATTGGATTATGGAAACTTAACTCACTGCTAAGTGACCTTTGTAACCTTCTTTTTTTTTATTGCCGTGGAATTAATTGCAGACACGTGTTTAATGTTCGTTAACAGATATTGAGTTCTTTTATTCTCATTCTCAGGACATTAATTAAACGCAACAAAGTTGGAGATGAGGAGTTACATGAAGATTGAATAAGTGCAGAGTGAATTCAGGTGATCGACCTCTTTGCTCCACAAGGTTGTCGGAAGTGTCATTATATGATGGATCTGCGAAGAAGATTCTCCAAGATTTCCTTGCTATTTATTTTAAAAACTGTTATGCGTGATAGGACATGATACGCGGATGAAGATTACACACGGTGCTCTTATAATTTTATTTACACTACCACTTTGGATTTCTTATAAATAACACCTTGCATTTCATTTGAAGGATAGAAATGGTTTTTATACAACTAGAATGATCTCAATTATGTTTTTTACCAATGCATATTTACAATGTTGGCATTTTTAATAGAATTCATTGCTGAGTTGAATATATTACTTTTTCTTGTTCTCAAATTCTTAACCACACACTGTTTTTATAATTGCAATTAAGTTTTACAAGCTTCTGAGATGATTTTTAGAAATAGATTATATTTCGTATGATATTAAAACAACTTTTTATAAGAGCTTCCATGATATTTGATTTAACATCAAATTTATGTGATGCAATCAAAATAAAAGCTGAAAGAAATTGAAATTTACAATCAGTCAGTAACAACTGAGAACTTATGTTAGTGAATGTAATTCACTTTCAACTGATATATAAAGGATAATACTAGTAAACAGAAACAGGGGATAGAAGGATCAACATTTTCTCAGGACCCCCAGGATAATTTGCGCCTATCACTAGCGGTACAAGCTTACACCATTTGAAGTTAAAAACCTAGAATAGTGGCAAAACGATCATATCCTAGCTTTTTGCCCGAATATCCCGTTAGCGTTATAGCCATTAAATGGCAGAACCCGTACGCAAATGAACAGGACATGCCATTTCGCCATAAATACTACCATTAGCTTGACTTCGAAGAAAAAGGTAAAGAAAAATTGTTTCCCCCTGAAAATCGCTCCCACTGGCATCACACCAACTACAGTCTCTTTACAGTTATACACCATTATCATAAAGGTATTTGATCGTGACCGTATCCACGTGTACATGGAGTAGAGCGAACAGAAAGAAAGAGAAAGAGAGAAAGAGAGAAAGAGAGGGAGGCCTGAATAGAAATCATAATCACACGAGCGATAAAGTTCTCGTTGAATCAACAAAACCGTTTTCCGAATGGCGAGTACCAACA
This sequence comes from Probaryconus sp. ZL-2020, assembly GCA_022817065.1. Taxonomy (NCBI): domain Eukaryota; kingdom Metazoa; phylum Arthropoda; class Insecta; order Hymenoptera; family Scelionidae; genus Probaryconus; species Probaryconus sp. ZL-2020. The sequence goes on along the minus strand of JABFQA010001539.1, from coordinate 5,704 downwards.
GACGCGTTACAAGCCGCGAGCCGTTGGTACGGCTCTTGGCTTGGAACTGACCGGCCGTCGAACCCAAGAAATTCACTGGCAGCCCTGCAAGATATATCGTAATAAATGTATACAAAGTGTTCCGCGGGGTAGAGCTCAGTCATGCCGGAGGATCCACACATTAGGGATAATCTTCAATTGGGAATATTATTATTTTATTATTATTTTTTTTTTTTTTTTTGCAAATTATGAATACTTGAATTTTTCCTAATTCATTATTATCCGTATGACTGAAAGCCAAAAAATTGTTTCATCCTTGAAATAGCATTTCTTGTTTGATAATGTAGTTCTGATTTCAAAAATTCCTCAAAAAATGATTATTCCTCTATTATTGACGACATCTTCAGAAATACTTTACATTCGATGAATCAAAAACAACGTCTCATTAATTTCTCTCGTGAACATTTAAAAAGAAATTAAACCCATCCTTTCCTTCCGGAGGGAATAAAAATTATTTATCACGCCATATCTCCATTCCCAAACAGAAATAGAGAAACAAGGAACTTGGAATAGTCAGTTTTCTATGGACGCGTACGTGTCTGTGTACGTAGCAACATCCGTGCGCCCGGGCCGTTCTTCATTTGCTTGTCTCCCTCGCCTTCTCCTAAGAATTCTCTTCCCGGATACTCCCATGCTACACTTGTCTCCCTACTTCGTCTTTTTCTTTCGCGCGTTCTTTCTCCTTCTTTTTCACTCTCTCACTCTTTCTCTTTTTCTCTCTTTCTCTCTTTCTTCTCTTTTGCCTCCTGATAGCGCGCACGTCCAGGAAAGAGATCATTGCCGCACTAACGCAGATTTGTTCGCTGATGCGAGCGGCTCGACAATCGGACACTGATCACACGGGGATAAATAATAAGAAGCACTGGAAGCTGTTCTTTAACGCGACAACTTTGCATAGCAGATGTTCCCCATGTTGTTACCAGGATGCTTGACGCTTAGGGAAGGCAGATGGCCACGATTCTCCTCTTCTTCGGCTCGCTAAACGTCAGGCAATTTTCTAGTTATTTTTTCTTGGAAGAACGAGGAAGTGCTCCGGAGTAAATGGGAATGGAAGAATAAGAAGGGGAATTCATGGTCTTGTAAAGTTGTCTTGATTTAGGTGTTCTGTTAAGGTAATTGATGATGTTGAATTTTAAATTTGAAAATTTGAAATTCGCAGCAATAAAATGAAAGAGAATTAGACTGTGTTTGAAGTTTCAAACGTTTACATCCAAAGTAGTTTTGATAATGAATCAAAATGAATGCTAATTAGGAATAAATCTTCGCGCAAGTTGAAGTTATTTTCATGTAAATTCACCGTACAAAAAATAGGCTCTTATAAAAATCCTTTTTTTTTTTTTTTTTTTTTTTTTAATTGCACGAAAAAAGCAGGAACTATAATAATCTTCATCATCGTTCCACCGGAATTTCCTGGTTGCCCTTTTCCCCGCTTCCTTAAGTACTTCCCAACCAGAAACAATTAGCCACCAACAATTCTCCAGTATTACATAACCCGGTAAACTACCGTTTCTTTTCCAACCGGTCTGGAGTCAAAGTTGACAATGCACGAGGTGTCGCGTTTCTTTCGTGGCGTCGTTGGCACGACTTCCTTGGCGGAATAACGCGTTAACAGAATTCCTTCCTCGAAGGAAGCCAGTCAACTGGGCAAGGTCATCAACGAACGTCGAACCTCCCAGGAAAATCCGAGTTATCTTGGCCAGTGCAGCGTGGACGGTGAGATTACTCTCCGGACGTGAACTGGTGCGCGAAGATACCACGCGGCGACTCGTGCCCAGCTTCCCTTGAAGAAAGCTCCCTCGAAACACTCGAGTAACCTGTCAAGATGATTCATAACCCAGCGTTACTATTATTTCTACCGAGCTCTTATTTCGTGAGCTCCGAAGGTCATTAAAATTTAATTCCCTCCAAATGATGATCATTAGACGTAACGTGCGGTTTGGTGGAATGCAAAATTGATTTTGCGCCAAGATATTTTCTAATTATAGTTGACGATGATGTGGAATAAGCTGGGTGTGTTTTATAATGAAGGCACACGCACCGAAGGAAAATATTTTCCCTTCGCGCACAAGCCAACGATTAATTATTAATGCATTCGTTCTTGGAAAATTGCGGAATTTGTTAATCGTTCAATTAACATGAAAGGACAAAAAGCAAAGAAGAGGCAACCGTAAAAAAGGCGACGAGCTTGCGTGCGCGCTTAGCCTCGAGGATATGGGGTGTTGGTGTGTAAATGTTTATGGATACGCTATAAATTTATAGGCTAACTGTGGAGGATACCAATAAGGAAATTCACCTCCATGATGCTTGAATCAGATAAGTGGTTTTATTAGGTCGAGGAGAAGGAATGAGGGACTCGGTGGTTGAACTTTATTAATCTCTTTCTTTCGAACTGTAATAGTCAGCTGGAAATCCAGTTATCCAACTTCTCACTACATCATTCTAAATTACTTTAATTAAGGTTCTTTATTTTTTTTTATTTTTTTTTTTTTTTTTTTTTTTTTTTTTTTATTGCGTTCAACTTTTTTCTTTTTTCTTTATTATTGAAATCATGGAAAAGATAAAAAAAAAAAAAGGATGAATTTACAATTATAATTACAATGTACCCAATCACGATTTCCGACTGTCGAGAGGTTAGACCGGCAATTTAATGGCCGTAACTAAGAGGTCTTTAGACATAGGCAAAAATAGTACTAGATTCCAACGCCTAGTAAGGAGTATCGTATCGCATTCCTATCTTCGAGTAGTGGTAGTCATTACAAGATTTTGGTATTGCATTATTGGATTATAGTGTGTAGTCACCGGGGATGATACATGACGTTGCCATTCCCTGCGTATTTAAATGATAATCAGTTGGCTCTAAACGATCCATATCACTTATAGAAAACACTTAGCAAATGAATGATAAGTACTATCTGGAATCATTTAGATACAACAGTGATATATATCAAGTACTATTAACATCGGCGTCTCTAGCCAGAAAAATCAACCCGAGATCAAAATCAACGTTGGGAATGCCAGACGAAGCGAAATATCAAAGCAAATTAAAATATCAGATAATGCATTTTTAGAGATACCTTTAATGGAAGTTTCTGGTATTTTCCTATCTTCTGTTTCGAAGTGCGTGTTTATAGACAAAAATTTTTCTTGTTCGATGTCACAAAGTTAAATGTTATTTAATTGATGACTAATTATTTGTATTTCCATTCCATTGGAATTTTATCATTCAAACTGTATTTAGAAATTTTTTGTATAATTTTTTGTATATTTCAACAAAGAATTTATAACAAAATTTCCACGCAAACACATTTTTAAGCTTTTCCAACTAATTTCATCTTAATGATTTTAATCTAAAAACAATTGAGTACTAATTGGCATAATGTGATCAGCGAAACAATGCATTAAGCAGTCATATTGAATTATCCTTCAGCTTCCACATTTCCATCGACTTGAAAGCCGATAAATAAAAGTCTCTTTCATGCATATGACGATTATAAATTGAAGTTGATCTTAACGAACGATTACGCGAGCCTTTGTCGGATCGTATATCGTGTCCGATGATCGAATCGATTGCAATCAGTCGATGATGACAAATGTCCCACAGCATGACGAGCGTGTCTATTGCATTGTGCAACGACGCGCGTGTCAGGAAAGTCAAAGTGTCAAGCTATCGTCTTTTCGATGACGAGCCTACCGATAGCATTTTCACAACTTGTATGGCATAACGTTTCATGTTAATATCCATTGTTTCAGTCTCTCATTATGTGCCTCGCAATTCATTAACTCGAAGATTATTTATCTTTCGACGCTTAATTACGTCCGCCGCGTTATCCTGTTTTTTTTTTTTTTTTTTTTTTGCTTTCCGTTATTTTTAGACGTAGAAAAGTGTGCCTTTTAATGTTATACTTCTGACATCATTGTCGTCGGTAATTATTCTATGTTTACGTGTATAAAAAAAAATGACATTTGCGTTTACATTTGAATAAGGAAATGACGATTAAATATTCGCTACGATCTTCTTAATGACTAATAAATGTTACTTTATTGCGAATTAATTCCATATTTGTTTATGCCAAGTGAAACAGTGTTACGCCTGTTACTATTTATGTTAAATTGCATTGTCCTTGATGAATTTAAAATCCCGTCGCTTTTACTTTGCTAAAAACGAAAAACGTAGGCGTACTAATCCTACTGGTTCTGTTGGAGGAGAAGGACACTTGGCGAATATTGATATCAGCTATTTATAAAAAGAGATTATTTCATTCTTCTAGAAAAAGAGGATGACTGGACACGAGAAATTGAATAAATTCTCATGCATATGGTTATCTTATATTTTTTTTTTCTACACATCTTCTTGTATCTTAAAAATGCTTTTAAAAATGATGATATTCACTGAAGATGAAAAAAGCACTATTATAAAAATATTGGTTTTGAGAAAATTTTCAGAAAATTTCTATAGATTGTGAATTGGAAGTCATTTATCTATATTTTTTTGTGAAGATCAAATTGAATAAATGTAAAACTATAAAGATATCCCCACTTAATGTACGCGAATAAAAAAGGCGAGAATATCAAATTGCCCTTTTTTTCCAAGTCATTGCGGATTGCTATGTTGTGTATGATTTCTTATGTGTTAAATGAAGTAACTTTTACGAGTACATAAAAGTGTATCGTAATTCTCTGCTTTTTTTGATAAATCATTATCGAAATAATTGCCATAATCACTTCAAGCGAAGGCAGAAAATTTCCTCACTCGTTAAAGGGGGAAACTCCTCGATGTGTTGTGGTTAATAAGAATTTCCCTGAATCCTTCGTGCTTTTTATAGTTTGTATGGAATGGGTTTTATCTTAAAAGTAATATAGAATCGAGGCGTGAGAGCGAACACGAACGCAACTTGGAATCACTCGAATCGAAGAATATCGAAGTTTTTGCCACCAAAGGGAAATGTAACCGATTCGTTGTCTTTTTTTGCGATGACTTTTATATAATCGTTAGTGAGAAAATACATTTATATATACATGACTTATCGAACTTCTAGAGACAAACAAACAAACAGACAATAGCATCTAACAAAAAAAGATGACATAATGTTAACATAAAATTGCATCTCCATTTATCGCTTCCGGATTTATAAAATGCAAAGATACATTAATAAAATTTTACTATATATGAAAATCATGGATAATATAATCATTCATGTTTATTTATTTGTTTACTTGCAGTTAAAATGTTTATTGCTGTTGTTTTAAGATTTATTCATTTATGTTTGTTATCTGACATTACGAGAAATATTTCGATTCAATCCATTTGTATTTTAATTAAGGTTGTAAATGTATGCGAGTTTTTGAATTATTTAGATAAGATACGTTTAGTTGCGAGGTATTTATAAAACTGTTTATGGACTTGTAAGATTATTTATATGATTCGCGAAGATCCAGGGGGCAAAGCAGGATTTGATATGTACTAAAGATAGCGAACGAATCGAATGTAAAAAATATGTTTGATCATACAAGAAGTATATTTTATTATTCCCCAACAATAAATTTTATTAGTGTAATCCTTAACGTTCTGGTAAATCTTATTGGTATCACTCATTTAAGAATTATCATTGTTTAAGATCCTTTCATAAGACGAGTATTTCATGTTCACGTGTCTTTGTAAAAAGAA
>JABFQA010001538.1:0-13480 GCA_022817065.1 Probaryconus sp. ZL-2020 | reverse complement strand
GTATTGAATTTCATACTTCCAAGTCGAAAGTTCAATTTTAGTTTATTATAACTTAATTTTTGTAATTACAAATATTACCTCATCTTATTTTAAGGTGATCTTTTTACCACATTTAAAACATTATAAAATAGTTTTGGTATTTTAAAAAAGATCATTTTTATGGTTGTAAAAAATAATTTCATTCGTGTAGTTATCTGTCCAAAGTTTTTACAACCTCATACCATTTGTTGCGAAAAAATGAATATAATCGAACTCTGTCCAATTAATTTCATATGTTTTTATGCATGCCAAAGTAACTATCACCATCTCGTTATTTGGAACTTTTGTAATAAACCGAACAAATAAATAATAGAATTGCAGAAGCAGAGAGAGGAGCGTATTACCGGCATTATTGATTTTACATTTATCATTACGCAGAGCCGAAGCCCATGAAAAAGAACAAAGTTTATTAAAACTTGAAAATTCATTTTGCGTTACTTGGAGGGAAAACTCGCGAAGCTGCATAGCAAATTAATAATTTTGTATCGAACTTCGCTTTTTTCGACGTCTTAATTCTTTTACATGTAAGAAAATTAATGCTCCTCCCTCGGCAATTTAAATAGTCGATCGTCAATGAAGCACTTTCGTCCTCGCCGATTGGTCGATTCTGAAAATCACATTATAACTTTTCAATATTCCCTTTGTTATAAATATATATATATATTTTCTGGAGACTGAAAGCGATCTTCTTATTGTCTAAACAAGCCGATTTTGATATTTTACGTGCGAATAATTTTCCAGAGTAATTGCTTCAAACATGATGCCGTGTCTCACGAGTTGAAATACGAAGATACCTGTTGTGCCGCGAGCCTCATTCATTTTGGCGCGATCCAGACAGCGACTTCGAAATAACACATCCGAGTTAAAACGGACATCCTGCGTGGAATACCGAGTTCGTAATGTATGCTTTCAGCCAAGCGACAATGATTTTGAGAATTACCATCTATTCTTGCTGGCATTGCTTTCGTTTCGTCCTCGTAACTTTTACGCGAACGTAACAATCAACGAAAGCAAACGACGCCGTAATGAGATCTTTGCAAAACAACACCATTTAAAACCTACACGAGAGTTTACCTTTCAGTGGCAAAACTGATATTCACAGTTTTGCTTGTGTATAATCTGCGAAAAAAAAATTTCCCCAACCTGTTCGTACGTTAATCTCGAATGCAAATTCATATTTTTGCAACAATTGCAAAAACATGATGGAATTTATTTTTTATTTGGGATGGAGATGGTTGTGAAAAATATGAAAAGTTGATGAACCCGTTCAAAAGATGTTTCAACAAGTTTCCATTCCATTCAGAAGAAATTACTTTATCAAAGTCATGTCAAAGTCATCGTCTCTTTATCAATTTTTTAAAGGAAACAAGATAAGAACATCGGAAAGCTTGTTATTTGCGCCAAAATTTCTCTTTCAATATTTACCGAACACCTTTTTAATATGCAACATACAATTCCGTTTATACAAAGTAAATAAGATCCTGAATAGATTACGTGGGATCAAAACATCCCTAGGCAGTAACGCGTTCGCTTAAGAAAATCCCGTTTTAAAATCCCCAGCCCTCAAGTCAAGCAATAAAGAAAAATTCGAAGCTTAAAATGCAAAACACATAAGAACATTAAAGTCAAAAGCACACGCGTCTACTCGTCCCTTCCATTTCACCGTCGAGTCAGTTGAAATCATGTTCTCGTCCCACTCTAACAGGACGTATTGCCTGTCGGTCTCTTTCGAACTAACCAGATGCTACGAACAAACACGTTAGGACATATATATCGGTCTATGCTAATGCGTCGACATGGCTCGTACATCACCAAGAGTTTTGAGAACGTACTGGGTACGAGGAAAGCCAAAGCCAGAGTCCAAGAGATTTCCTCTTACACCCCCCCTTTCTGTTTGGTTTCTGTTGCCGTGGGCAAAGAAAATCGACCAAGGAAAATGTATTTTTCAAGATGGCTCGTTTTGAATTGCAAAAACAAGCATCTTGAGCATGTACGTGTTAAGATATTTCATGATTTTTATCACGATGAAAATTACTAATCATTCTCATTCAAATGATTATTGTCTTAAAATAAAGTATCACAGTTATTTTTAGAAAGAAAATAGTATAAACGACCTGAAATACTGAAAATGGATTTGCTACTATCTTCTTCTGTCTGTCTGTCAAAGAGATTAAATAATAACAGGAAATGGATAATAGACGCATGGAAAATATATGTATTCCATACATTATACTGATATGACAATTTTTAAATCAGCTTATAATAAATACTTGATGAAGCACCTCATTTATTATTTCAGGATAATTTCAATGAGGTATCGATGATACTAGTACTTTATATTATATAAAACTAAAAATAAATTATTATCTCCGACGTTAACGATACAGGAAATTTAGAGTACATCCGTGAACGAGCACAACATTAATCGTGGTAGGACGCGCGTGATAAAGTAGTCAAGTTTTTGAATTTTAACTTTCGACATTAAAATATGAAAAGTTCGACAGGAAGGTTTTCAATTGGTCGAAATAAATATTTCAGCTGGAAATAAAGTTTTCCGAAGGGTTCTTTTTAAACGAGACCCCGGTCTTCCTCCCCCGCTCTCTATCCTCTCTCCACATTCGACGCGGAAATCTTTTTCATGGTCGTCCTCCGGATTGCCGTGCTTCCCTCCCACAGAGCTTGCAGGTATTTTTCCTTTACTCCTTCCGGCGTCCCGACGTGTATGAAAGAACCTCGCATTATCAATTCAAATACGTTCAGAAAACGGTCGGCGAACGGTTTGCAAAAAAGTTCGCGATTTTACCCATTAAGTCTTGGCGAATTACCGTGATGTCACGATATTCAGGTCACAGTGTAAAAAAACAAAAAATCTTAAGCTGGTCGTATAATAATGTAGAAAATGAATTTCAGAAACGAATCTGTGATGCATATTTTTTTAACTTGGAAAAGAATACCAAAAACTGGGTTAGAAAGATGTAACCAGTTAATGGGATGTTGATCCGTTTGAAAATGCTCGAAATGTCAACAGCACTTTCAAATAATTACTTATAATACGATTTCTAGGCAAAGCGTTTTCGTTTCCTTTATTACCGGAAAAAGATAATATTTAACGTAAATGTCATTTTTATGAATAAATCATCACTTTGAGAGATTTGCTCCGACAACATTTTCCAACGATTTTTCATTCAAGTGAATTGAATCAAGGTAACATTTCATGTAAATCCATGGGGCTGCGCAATTTTCAAAAGTGCTGAGTACTTTAATCAAATCGCATAATCTTAAAATGTATAAAATATGTTAAATAAGTTAAATGCATTTGTTTTCATCGAAACGTTTTGTTTCAACTTTATGATTAATAATTTTTCTGACATGTAATGTAATCGATATTCTATACTGAATGATAAATCATGATTTATACGTTATTTTAAAATTCAATTATCAAATGAAATACGTATTTAAATATTGCATGAATTTTTAAATACCATCTCTTTCCATGGAATTAAATATATTTGCAATTAATTTTCATTCAACGTGTATTCCCGAACATCGTCATTCATGAATATAAAAGAATGATACCTAATTGAAACCGAATTATACGAAATGTATTTATTAAATTATTAACCGTTTCTCTCTCCACCTTCCAATACAAAATGTTATTAAATTAATATCCACAAATACAGCAACTCACAATTACATTGTATTATATCATCACCAATTAACGATCCCTAAAATCATTTCATCCAAAACACCGCCTAAAAATATCATTTCTTCGCATGTCCGACCACCAACAAAATCCAGAAACACTTCCCAAAAGAAAAGCCACCCCAAGAAAAATTTTTGGCACCGGCGTTTCGAATCACGATACAATTTTATGCAGAATCAATTTTCGCGTGCAATCCTCCGAGGCGTTCTGCATTGTCAGTTGGCAAAGCCGGGATTTTGGCAAGCCTCCTCTCTCGCAAAAAGAAAAGGACATTGCACAATCCAGGTTGGATTGTTTCTGACGAGACTAGACTAGACGATCGCACATCCCAAAGGATGGAAAACCCTTTCGAGCAGCTGCACGCGAATAAGAACGCGCCCGATTGATCTCGTCGCCGTTACTCGTCGCCAAATTCGGTTTGTCATAATTGTCACGTATCGACTTGGTGTATTTACTCGTGCGAGTATTTCGTATTCCGTATTCCGTGTCAGACACGCGTCGTCGGTACGAATCCTCCTAATGTCGATGCACACGCTTCGTTATGTGCCAACCTATATTTGCGTGCATGCATAATGTGCCCACTTATGTACGTGTATGCATCATCATGGATGCAATTCCGAGCCTCTCCCCCGCACCCCCTTCCCTTGCCTCCCCCTTCCCCTCTCACGTTCTCACTCTATCTATGGTTGTCATCGATGTGTGCGTTAACATGCACGTGTGGTGGTATGCCAATATGTGCGTATCCTACGTGGGATCCGATGTTCGGCAGCGACGGCATCTGCCGTTGACGAGGAAGCTCGTGTAATGACGAAAGCAAGGTTGTAGCCTGACTCAATGAAACGATCGACGTCAATGATTCCATAACGTACATGCGAACGTCACGATTGCTTGGATAACGCATGCCTGACTGTCTACGACGCTTTAGAATCCCAACTGCGCGAATCATTTTCATCTAGTGCAAATTTTATCGTCATGCCAAATATTTCGGAAAACATGCAAGGGCGAACCACATAATTAGGAAAACGTACCGGCGTTCGACGAAAATGATGAAGTGGCTTTATTGTTATGACGTGGTTTATTCGGGATTTAACTGAATATATATTTATTAATTTTTTTGGGGGAGATTTAGAGGAATTGGTAATGTGCCTGAAGTTCATTTTCAATCTTAAACAATTTGTCAAAAACTGATTTAAAGAAAAAAAGTTAGAATTTTTGCAGAAAACCATTTGTTATGGTTAAAAGTGTCTTGAGTTTCTTTGGTAATGAAATTTTATACCCAGATTGTTAAATTATAAATTGAAAGTAATGAAAAATACAACAACGTCTCCAGTTGATTTGTGGTTTAGTGTCAGCGCTTTAACCCTTAAAAATCCGTGACAACGTTGAAAGCATTAGGCAATTGTTTCGCGTTAGAACACCTTTCATTCGACCAGTCGTCGTTGAAAGTAAGAGTGCAACCGACGGCGAAAAGGAGAACCGGAGAACGAGAAAACAAAAACAAAGAAAATAATGCTAGGGTAGGGAAGAATTGCCAGCCTTTCAAGCAAAGAAAAGAGGAAAAGGTTTATACGCTTGAACGCATTGTACTGTGGGACATGTGATACATGTGGCCCCAGCTCGTAAGAATTAAGCTTTACCGTTGTGCCACCATATGTACACTAATTTGAATCATTCATTTATTGTTTCCTTTTAACAAAACGAAATAAATGACAAAAACACTAACAGCAGTTTACGGATGAATTTATATCAATCAAGAGCATTTTTGCTTTGGCCCTGTAGATTGTGATGTATTAAATAAATTCCTTCGAAAATGCATTTGTACCAATGTACGTAACTGGCGTATTGTTGGAACGTAGTAGTAACGATCGAAACTATTGGGACAATGCACGAGCACAATATATTATTCGATAACGTTCATATCAAGCGATCGTTTGTGTCAATTCCGTCGATATTTATAAGGTTACGGTAATATTTTTGCATTATTAAAATAGTACGGAAAGACATATTTTTTAATTCAATGCTGCCCGTACCTATTAGTTTATCAACGAGATCTGAAACTGAAATGTATATAAAAAATATATGTACGTTCACACATGTGCCTGTGTATACGTATATAAATTGAACGCGAAAAGAACTTGTTTCTATTTTTTATAAGTAATATGATTCCCATTCAACATTTTAATTAATTCTATTTTATTTTTTTTGCGAGTTACCTTCGTACTGTTTTTTAACAAGAATGAAATTAATTGGTTTCATTTGTATTATTATCTGCATTTTTTTTTATAATGTTTTATTCGCGTATTATTTATCAGAATGAATTTTCTTACCAATAAATATAAATATAAATTATTCTACATTCATTTAGAAAATTATTTATAAAATCATGTCAGAAAATTAATGTATCGAAAGATACTGAATGATTTTGTAATTCTGTGGCGTTAAGAAATTGACTCAAATACTAAACTGTGTTCTCCGAAAGAAAACGACAATATCTAATATGAAATTTCATTTTATCCAAAAGCACTATTCCGCGAAACTTTATTATAGCGAAATAAAAAAAACGGATGGATGAAAAGGAGTAATGACAGAATTCCGAGAGCTATCGTAGTATGCAAATCTTACACCGGACAAAGATGCTGCTTGTTGATCGTCACAGATTTCCATAAATTTCATGGTTTTTTCTTCTATAAAATCTCGACGGTTTGAGTACGCTAATATGAAACGTCGTATTGCCGCATAATATAATCACAAGATATGAAATGATAATAATGTAAATACAAAAATGAAAGATAAAAAAAAGAATAAGGAAAGAGGAAGCGAAAAAAAAAAATAGTAGAAAGGAAAAAAATAAAGAGAAGAAAACTGCTTACTCGAGAGAACAAAGCGAGCCTGAATGAGCCGCCTTAGGCGCACTTGTACCGCGTTATGAATTCGCATATTAAAATGTAAATCGGGATATTTGTAGTATATTTTTCAAATATACCGTCCAAATTTTAAATATGTCTTGTGTGAAAATGGAAATCACAGTGCTAGGGTTTAGGACGGCGCCGTAAACTTCGCGGAAATGTGTTTTGGGGTTATGCATGTATGATTAACTGAAATATTACCATAAATTTTCGATTGTAAAGATAACAAGAATAATGGCGGGGAGGAGGAATTTACAGTACCTTGAATAAAGAAGTATTTTCCATTTACAAATACCAGGAAAAAAAAAAAAACAACCTCAGGACTTTCCTTCTTCTTTTTATGAATGATAAAGTGACGATAAATCTTACCTGAAACAGAAAAAAAGAAAAAATGTTCACAATATATTACCAATTTTGGTTGAAAATAGTTATATTTTTAACTTAATTTTTGTTTTTCTTTCTGACAATGCACAAAACGGACAGTTCTGTAATAGGATTCTTAAGTTACAAAATGTACTGCTCCTTCGAAAGTATATTAAAATGATATTTATAAGAAGTGCAAATAGATGCATGTATAGGTGTAACGCAAGATCGTGAGGTATCTAAAATGTCAGGACAGCATTATCATAGCGAAGGAAACTGTTTAAAGATTATAGTTTAATATAAAATTATGTAAAGGCGGCGTAAATTTTAGCGATGTATTCTACTTTACGGCAGATGTTGTTGTCAGTTACCATCAGCATAGTTTATACAAAGCACGATTAGAAATTTTACGAGATGAAAAATTATTGGATCACGTGTACTACAGAAATTGAACAGATATTCTGTTACACTTCACAATAAATTGTTGCATAAAAAGTTAAAAAAAAAAAACAAAAACAAAAACTTTTAGAAAAAAAATCTTCAAATTCAAATTCTTCAAATATTATGGATATTAAAATTGTTGTCGAAATCATGAGCTAAGAATGCAAAATTTTTAAGGTGATTTTGTGCAGCGCGTTTTCACGTCAATAACAAATGACGCAACCGTCCGCGCCATTTCAACTGGTTGTGTTTCTCCTTAGTTAAAATTCCATCTAGGCTCTTCTTCTTGGGAAGCAGAAAGTGCTTTCAGTTATCGGAGATTTTCACGGGCGGTTGCGAGAGACGCAAGTACTAAGCAACAACCAAGCCGGGAAGCGAGCAAGGCAACGATTGTCGGGTCCGATCTCTCTCTTGGGATTTAAACGGCTTGCCTTGATACCGCCACAAGACATTATTTACAGTACTCTGGGCGCTCTTACGCGCAAGTAAAATGGCGAAATACACATTACGTAACAGCAGGCGACACGACAGCCGAGCAAGTTTTGGAAGCCGGGGCTGCCGGAAACCAAGCCATACCGGGCGCGTATCATACGCACGAGCTTTATTTACGAGGAAAAATACAGGACGACTAGGAAAATTACAGCGAAATATAAAGTACACACAAGAAGAACAACAAAAACGCCAGGCAACCCCCCGAAAACGGACGGCCACTGTGCGGGCTCGGACCGATTAATAACGGACTTTCGTTTTTACTTAACATGCTGAGTACTGGTTGGTATCATTTGTGCTGCTGCAGCGGAAAACACCACTTTAGACATATATATGGTTCTGCTATTTAGCGATGATAAATGCCTCAAATGCTCATTTTTCCCAGTTTTAACAAATAAAGAGGAATTTATTTTCAGATGGTACCCAGTTTGTCTTTTGTTCAATGTGAGTTATCCCAAACACTTTTTCCAAACACTTTCCAGATTTTAAAAAGACCCTAAAAAGGCCAATTTAATTTACCATTTTCAACTTAGAGTATAAAGTAGAAAAAAGAAAGAAAAAAATAACATACATTAAATTGTCATCGATAATTTGGCAAATCGAATAGCAGAAGTTGGACGTTAGAGGTTCAAAAATGTGTTTTAAAACTAACGAAAAAGGACGTATCCAAGCCACGGAAGATTAATGCCTCGCTGGGAACTGCCAAAATAAAGCCAACCACGCTTTTCCATTGGGTTAGGAAAAACATAACCAACGACAATGCTCGGGCAGATAGCATCAAAAAATGATAATAGAATCAGGGGACATAAATCCCGGTGTTACGGGTGGGTTTCGATAAAACATACGCCGGCGAAGAATGCATATTAATCACCGGAAAGTCAGGAGAGAGCGCCACTACTTTTCGTGCGACATTCATTTCGCGACAGTGACGCCCCGAATATAATTCACTCGGCATCGGCGATAATTCTGTTTGCGCGAGAAGCGAATCCTTCATTAGCTTCGTATCCGCATAAATCATTTGCCGCGGTTCGCAAGAAGAAGAAGAAGAAGAAGAAGAAGAAGAACACCGTTAGACAAGAAAAGAGAGACGAAGGGAGAGAGAAAGAGGGAGGGAAGGCAGCGGTTTCGTCCCGCGCCAAGTACGTAAGTAGCGTTCCGCGTTCTCGCGCGGACGTGACTCGAGTATTAACGTCCTGGAGCCAAACCTGCAGCTGCTATTACCAACGGGATCTTTTTTCATGCTCTTACATTACAAAATCATTCATTAAACTCGTTACAACAATATCGTGTTAGTAAATCACGTCGAACACCATGGAAAAGGATAAGAAGACACAGGAAAAGAAATTTGCACAAATTTTGATTTGCGACAAAATACACTCTTTTTTTTTTTGTGTGGTCATGTTTTACAGAAAGACATTTTAATGAAAGTCATTTTTTTTTGTTGGTATATCGCCTATGATAAAGCAAACTTGTTTAAACTTGCAAACTTCCAGTAGGGTTTTGAAAACAGCGTTAAGTTTGAGCTTGTCAGTCTATCGCCGTATTTGTCTGGGTTACATTATAATTTCATACCGCCAAGGAGGATATTACGAATGTTTTGGGGCTCGCGAGAAATAATTGCTGTTTGACATTGTCTTGTCTCGTAAGTATGAAATGCACTGAGGATTGAGTTGTTAACTTCACAATGTAATTCTGCGTTAAAATTAACTTTCGTGTTTTCGAGACACCCGACGAAAGTGTAAGGCTCTCTTGGAATCGATTCAACCAAGTTCCTCCTCCTGATTTTAGTTACGAAAGAAGATAGTAAAAGTTACAGGTACTCGTGTAAATTATTTTTTAATTGCACAATGTTTCAACATCAAAGAAATAACGGCAAAGATCGGCCAGCCCGATTCAATTTTCCCTCATTTAACCTGCTACAACATTATACAGTCAATTTCAGTGACATTTATAATATTATTTAAATGGGAAAAGAACTTACAGAAGTTCGGAATGCAAAGAAAAAGAATAAAAAGTTTTCAATTATGATTTTCAATGATTTTAAGATGATCAAAGTATTTTTGTTTCGATTAAATAGTGTGCTTTTTAATTGGAAAAAGGGGATAAGCGATAATCGATGTTTAATTCCGTAAGAGATCGATGTTCATCGATGAAAATTAGCAGGAACGTGGAATGCAGAAGTTGGAAACGCAGTGATGTGCGGAATCCCAAAAATTTTGTTACCTTAAAAAGATCGGGAACGGCACGAAAAGCGCACGAAATGGGAAATGAAGTTTCACCGAACGCAGTCGGAATCTTAATGTTTTCATAATCCCAAAGTTTATCGAGATTCCAAATATTTTCCAGTTATACCGATATCGTAAGTCTAGTTTAAGACTCTAAGTCTTCTTTCAATCTACGACTTTCGATTTAAAAACACATCTGGGAAATGTACTATTCAATTCGAGCGAGATATTTTCATGGCCGAGCCTCGAACGCTAATCGCATTCACAGCCGATCGCTGAATTCGACACGAGAAATTGATCCCTTTAAATTCGTTTCTCCCTTCCAATAATTAACAATGTAATCCCATTTTTGGTTTGCCGATTTTATCTAATAATACTGCTCAGGTTGGTTCGACGCCGAGTGCGCAGTTTTACCGTTCCGAGTATTACGGGGGATGATAATTTTATTACACTGTTTTTGGCCGCATTAAGCAGATGAATAGCCATTTGTACCGGAATTCGTTGTTCAATTTTGTCGAACGACTTTTACCAATTCAAATTCAAACTCTCTCTCTCTCTCTTTTTCCCTTTTTCATTCATGAACCAATCGTTTTAATTACACTATGCAAAAATCTACTTTTCCGATTTGGAAAAAGACTAAACAATTTCTGATTTATCCCAACAAATTTTCAAGCAAAATTCTGTTCCGCAGTCTGACATCAATCTATCAATTCCCTGGCATTAATCCGTCAGAATCTTTTCCCATTACTTTTTCCCGGGATATATAAAAAGAAATAAAAATCCTCTAACAAAATTCTCCGATTGCGTGCCGTTTCTCATTTCACTGATAAATTCAACTTGTTGAAGAAAATAGAGCTGCGTCCTGATTAACCGTTCGCGTTGCAGGTGTTTCGAAGAAGACGGTTGATACTTTTCTGCGTCTCGCATCAATCTGTGCTTGCTGTGTTTGCCGAAAAAGCACCGAGAGAAGGAGACAGATAGACTGAGTCGTCGATAACGACGACTGACTGCCCGGGGCTAAGACTGAGACGACAAAAAAGGAGCAAAAGATAAAGAATAAGGAGGGAAGAAAGAAAAGGGACGGAGAAAAGACCGGAGAGTTGGTTAAGGGTTGGAAAAGGATAGGCAATGATAAGAAGGGAAGAACCAGCGAGCTCAAAGCTCGAGAAAAAATGACGGCCGCGAGGGTCTTGTAAACGGAAAACCGCCATCGGGATGAAACTCGTTATTTACGCTGCCAGGGTTATTTTCTTGCGCGGCCCTCCGCGTCTAATTTGTCGAAGGCTGCCGTCTTCTTTAACGGTTAAAGAACTGCTCGTTGGGAGGCCTTTGAAGTTTTCTTGTTCGGATCGAAGCGAGAAGGAAAAAGTTAGAGGTTATTTTCGTCTGTGTTATTGTCTGTAATGGGCTGATGGACTGGGCGCTTTTGCTGTTAGTTTTGTGCTACCATTGTGCTATCCATTTGGTCTGTTACTGCATGATGAGCGATTCCAGAATCGAAGCATTACAACAAACTTATCCTTGTGCACATAGACACTTTAATTGATTTATTACACAGATAGACATATATATATATATATATAAACAACATTGATAACGGATAACATTCTTGGAGCTCATTAAGCTCCATGTGCTGCTTTTTTTCTTTCTTTCCTTTTTTTTTTAGTTTATACAGCTTTTTATAAATTCGACTGGTGCTTTTTAACTCAACTAACTTCAGTGCTATAGTACACGATGATTAGTATAATGAGAATGTTTTCCTTGAAAAGAAAATTGCCTTTCAAAGCAACTTTATTAAAGAAGTTACGAGACCAAGGTTTAAATGTAGGGAATTAAATGGATACCTGTTAACATTTTTGGAACGATTTTGTTGTTAAATTAACGAACAAATTTTCTCATGACTTTTGTTACTTTGCAAAGAACGTTTAAAAATTCTATTTATCATATTTAAAGACGAGCAAATTGTGAATTTTTGTCTTATTGTATTATTTCGCGTCCAGTTATGAAACATCTATGCGCATATCTTTGAATCAACTGTTGGATCATTAATCTTGCTTCAAGTCATGGGCCTTCATGATGCAACACTTTTCCAAACTGTAATTGATTAGTCAAACAGTTTGTAAGATATCTCGAGCGTCGTTTATCTCCTCAGGATGTGCATCTTTTTTTCTTACGTACTGGCGGAGCTTATTATCAATGATAACAAATGTTTCGTCGGTGCAAATTTTTTGCACGGCGTTGGGTAAAACGCGATGTTGCAAGGGGTTTTTGTAAAAGTAGTTGCTGAAAATGGTCTTCTTTGAGAGAAAAATGACGCTTGAAAAGTGGTTCATCATTTTTTAAATTACTTTTACATGAGCTCATTTTTTAAATATAATTTTCTTTCTTATTTCCGTTATTTTCATTGTCGAGAGAAGAATTTCATCATTTTACACGTTGAAAATAAATGTAAAATATTTTTTATGTTTAATATTTTGTTCATTGAACATAATAAGGGAAATCAGTGATTTCAGTCAATATTTGCTCAGACATTTAAAAATTATCTTTTAAATCCATCTTCAATTTTTTTTTTTTTATCAAAAAATTAATAAATTTCGTTACTCTTATTTCAAAAACAATATTACTAAACATTTTTTAAAACATTATTATTATTATTGTTCCTTTATTCAAGCAGAAATAACTAATATATTTCTAAAGGGATTTTCTTTAGTCTTGTTTCGTGAAACAGCTCGTACAATATAAGAAGAAAATGCTTGCACGTATTTTCGAGAAATTCGATAATGGAATAAATATTGAATAGGCGAATTACATTTTTACAATCAACAAGAATGAATTGCGTTTTTAGGATTTCAATATTAGTGTGTAATGGATTTTCGTTTACCAGCAATCATTTGTCTAAGGGAGCGAGGGGCAAGATGCGAACTCCTGCTGTTGCACCAATGAAGACGAATGTTTGCTTCGTAGCATCTACAGACGAAATTTATTAAACTCAAATAAAATTTACTTGTATACTTGTCTGATAAACAATAAATTCAGATCAAATCAATATTGAAAACAAATGTTTTTCTTTTAGAGCAATTTCAGAACAATTGAACGTATAATAACAATAATACCAATAATTTGCAGTATTATTTGCAGTAATATATTGATAGAAATATTGAAAGGAACAATAGATAGATTTTAATCGTGAAATAGTTATTTAGATCTTATTTGATGATATAATTCAAATTCGTTAGAATTCATATGCATTGTATTTATCTAAGAAAACAATGAAAAGATAACGAATATCTTCATTGGATTTGACATTTACCGAA
>JABFQA010001537.1:0-13480 GCA_022817065.1 Probaryconus sp. ZL-2020 | reverse complement strand
AAAAAGAGTTTGGCAAATGAAAAGGAGAACAAAACTGTTCAGTATTTTTGGGAGAAAGCACAGGGAAACGGACACAATTACACACAATTTTCGCCGAATCCTTACAATCACGAACGTAATTGTAATATTTGAGGTTTATAATATGTACATACAATTCTTTCTATTATTTCTTTCTATTATTTCTCGAAATATCATATTTCTGTCTATTATTTTGATCCATATTTTCAATACCTACCTCAACATAAATGCTAACAATTTTGAATGCGAAATTCTTATAAACATTATAAGAATTTTATTTATTGTTAATTCTTGTTTTGTTTATTGAAACAATAATTATTATTAAATATTCTTAATACTTTATTCTATTCCGCTTATTAAATAAGAAATGTATATAATTTTAAAACGTCTTTATTTCATAACGACTAATAAATCAATGACAGATACTCATTTTTATATCTGACAGAAGACTAACTCGACAATAGACAGACTTGACAAAAGACAGACTTGACAATTGACTTTTACAATTTTAAATTTTAAATTTTAGAATTAAGAACATAACATTCCTTCCCACTTACTCTAGATCAAAATTCTAATCTACAATTTACACATCTTCAAAATACACATCTTCAAAATCTACACATCTTCAAAGTCTACACATCTTCAACCCTTTTGATGGGTCCTATATACATAACGATCTGGAATCTTGATCTCTCTTCTGGATCTTGATGACAAATTTGTAACAGGAAGATTTGAACCAACTTTAGGGCCTTTCTGAATAGTAAAAGTTTCCCTCCTGGACTCTTGACCAACAACCTTATGACCTTTAAGTTTTACATTCTGCTGATGACTCAAAACCTTCTTCCACTGAATTTGACCTGCAGAATTTTTACCAACTGGTAAGACCTTTCCCTTAACTTGGCGAGCTGGTTGCACTCTTTTATCACAAGGAAGTGATCTTTCTACATGCGGAAAAACTGTAAGTGGCTTTTCTGGAGGCAGATGTACTGGCAGTGGTCTTTCTGGAGGTGAATGCATCACTTGCACTCTTTCTGGAGACTTCTGACGAACTGGCAATTCACTTTCTGATGAACATGAATTTGCTGGGATCACCCTCTCAGGAGCCTGTTGACGTACTGGAATCACTCTCTCTGGAGACTGTTGACGAACTGGAACTACTAAATCAGGAATTTGATGAAGAATCCTCCTCTCTGGAACCTGATTTGGAGGCGTAACAAGGACAGGAACTGGAAGAGTAATATTTTGAACTGGATCTGGCAAATCTTCAACAAAATCATCCCCCTGGACCGTTGGTTCAATAGATTCCTGTGAAAAATTAGTAACCAAATCAGAAGAACACTTTAAAATAATTTGATCCAAACTTCTGACATGAACATCATTGTCTGTATCCGTAACTGAATACAGTCTTGATCCATGTTTAGAAGTAATTACTCCCTCAGACCATTTTGGTTTGTATTTCCGATAATCACGGAACCGGATTACGTCACCAATTTCAAAATGACGCTTAGCAGGAACATCCCCACCTAACTTAATATCTTCTGATTCTGGACGAATAATATCCAAAGGACCACGAACGTTCAGATTTGCATAGAATAAATCTGCTGGCTTTTCATTTGTTACCGTACAAATTGCAGATCTCAGAGCAAAAACCACTCTTGAAAGACGAGTCTCAATATTCTGTTTTTCATCCTGTTTGTACCACAAATTCTTAAATGAACGCACCATACGTTCTACCAGACCATTAGATGATGGATGAAATGGTGGTGTGTACAACATCTTTACTCCATTCTTCTTTAAGAAATCCTGAAAATCTACGGATCGAAACTGGGTACCATTATCGGAACCAACAACAGATGGTACGCCAAAATCAGCAAAGATTTCTCTTGTTGTTTGAATAAGAACAGATGCTGACATGGATGACACCTTCTTAATTACAGGAAATCTTGAAAATGCGTCCACCATAATCAAGAAAACTTGACCTTTAATTGGACCTGCATAATCAAAATGCACCCTTTCCCATGAACGTTTTGGCGTTGGCCATGGTACTGGATCTGCTCTAGGTGGATTATCCCGGTGTTCCTTACAAACTTGACAACTACTAACCTTCCTTTCGATATCCTTGTTTAAACCAGGCCACCAAACCAATGAACGAGCAGCAGCTTTGGAACGAACAATTCCGTGATGTGATGCATGAATAGCATTCAGAACCTTTTCACGACAAGATTGCGGAACAATAACTCGATCCCCACGAATCAAACAATCTCGCTGAATTGAAATTTCATCACGAATGTTCCAAAAATCTTTGAATTCCACCGTGGAAGAATTTGGCCAACCATCAATGACAAAATCTTTTACAGCAGACAACGTATCATCTTTCATTGTAGCAGAAGCAATTTCCCTCTAAGAAACAGGACCATTTTTAACTTCCATTAAATGTATTCCCACAGGTTCTGGAAATTTGTCTGAATCTTGATGAGGTAAAGGAAGCCTTGAAAAAGCATCTGCATTTCCATGCTTACGCCCGTCCCTGTAAACAAACTGGAAATCGTAAGCACCAAGAATAAGTGACCAACGAAGCATTCTAGGAGACAAGTGATCTGAAATTACTGATCCTTGTTTAAAAATTCCTAGTAAAGGCTTGTGGTCTGTAATAAACAAAACATTACTACGACCAAATATATATTTGTGGAATTTTGTCACTCCAAAAATGAATGACAAAGCTTCTTTGTCTATTTGAGCATAATTCCGTTCAGTTGGAGTTAAAGTTCGAGTCTTGAAGGCTATAGGTTTTTCAGTTCCATCCTCATCAATATGTGCCAATACAGCAGCAATGCCATATGGAGAAGAATCACATGATAAAGCTAAAGGACGAACTCCATCGTAATGAGTAAGAACTCTATTACTTGTGAGAATCTTCTTGACCTTATTTAAGGACTCTTCATGAACTTGCGTCCATGACCAAACGAACAGATGTCTTGTCTAGAAGCCTGTATAAATGTTCAAATAAAGAAGCTCTCTCTGGTAAAAACCTGTCATAAAAGTTAATAAGTCCTAACAATGCTTGCAATTCAGTTTTATTTTTGGGAGATGGAGCTTTCAAAACCGCATCAATTTTCTCTTGTAACGGATGAATTCCCTCTTTGTCCACTTTGAACCCAAGAAATTCAACTGCTGATGCGTGAAGAATACACTTCTTCTTTTTTATCTTCAACCCAAATTCATAAAGTTTATCCAAAACTTTTGTTAAACGAAGATCATGCTTCTCTCTTGTTTTTCCAGAAATCAAGATATCAGCAATAAGCACAGCAATTCCCTCGATTCCTGCTAATATCCCTTCCATTAATCGCTGAAATATTCCAGGAGCCGCAGAAATTTCAAATGGAAGCCTATGAACTGCATAAAGTCCTTTAATTGTATTGATAGCCAATATCTTTGAAGCTTCATCATCAACACGTAGTTGAGTAAAGGCTTGATCTAAATCCAACTTTGAAAATATACTTCCACCAGAAATCTTAAAAAACATATCATAAAAAGTGGGCAAAGGATAACGATCAGGCCTAAGAACTTATTAACAGTGGCTCTATAATCCCCACACAATCTTAAACTACCATCAGATTTAGGAACAACTACAACTGGAGTAGCCCATAAAGAATAAGGAATAGGCTCCAAGACTCCAATTTTTTCCAATCTTCCAAGTTCCTCAACAACTCTGCTATGAACAGTAAACGGAACAGGGCGACTACGCAAATATTTGGGTGAAACTGATTTATCTAAATCCAATTTAATAGGTGGACCTTTAAATTCTCCTAAAGCCCTCTCATCGGATATAAAAACAGGATGTAAAAAATCAGGCCTATTTTTATAAATCAAATTTGCAGAGATAACATTCAAACCTTGAACAGATAATCCCAGCTTTTCGAACCAATTCCGGCCCAAAAGACAATGATCCTTGCAACCGTCAACGATAACCAAAGGCAAAGTCGCAACATGATTTCTAAATTTGACTTCAACTTGCTTAGAACCCAAAATATGGACCTTCTTGTCGCTGTAATCATCCAAAAACAGATCTTGAACCTGATTTAACTTGACATGACAACCCCATAATTTCAAAAATGTTTTCTTATGGATGACTGTAACAGCAGCACCAGAATCTACCTCCATCCATAATTTTTTGTCATCTACTTGAAGTGGAATCGTAATTGCAGGTGGAATCCCAGCTGAATTACACTGCAATCCTGGATTTTTTCCAGAAAGAGAAAACAATCCAGGTCCATATTGAAATTCAGCCGCAGAAAAATTCTCCATAGAATCTTCACAAAATTCAGGAACTTGAATCGCTGAAATCTGATGAGCTACACCTTTTTCTGCTGTAGATTGCCCTTTTTGACCTTGAATATTTGCCTTGTTCCAATTTTTCTTCCCCTTACTAAACTATTTACGCAAAGAAAATTGACAGACAACAGCCACATGTCCTTTTTTTGAACATTGAGTGCAACAAACTGACTCAGAATCAAAAGGACACTGTGGCACCAGATGATCCCCACCACACCTGAAACATTTGCCTTTAAGCTTATCAGATTGGACCGAATTAAACTGACCTTGAATTTGATCCATCGAAACAATTGGCTGCTTCTGATTGACACCAAGATTAGCAAACTGATTTGTGACCTGATGCATCGACTTCAGAAGAGAACCATTTCCATTTGACGTCATTTTCTGTACATGCATGAATGCAGTTTCGGCTCTAGAGGCGATGTCAATAGCATCATGAAGGGTCAAATCAGCCCTCTGAAGAAGACTAGCACGAACGCCATCATCACGCATACCACACACCAACTGATTCCTGATCATCATGTCAAGAGTCACTGTAAAACCACAATCCGAAGCAAGTCTTCGAAGTTCGGCAACAAATTCTGCTGTTTTTTGTCCTGTTTTCTGAAGACAGTGATAGAAATTATAATATGCTGCCACTTGATTGACTTGAGGTCTAAAATGAGCTGTCAAAGCTGCCATTATTTCCTCAAAAGGGACTTCTTTCACAATCCTGCGATGCAGTATGTTGCATGTTAGATTATATAAATCTTCCCCACACAGCATGAAGAAATTTGCCCTCATCTTCACTGGATCAGAAATATTCAGAGCCGTCAATGTGAAATCCAATAACACTCCCATCTTGGCCATTCCATGGGACGAGAAATGTCAAAAGGTTTTATATTTGTGACAGCTGCCAAAGATTGTTGTTGAACGTTATGCTTTTTTTTTTAATCCTCGTCGCCAATATTCTATTCCGCTTATTAAATAAGAAATGTATATAATTTTAAAACGTCTTTATTTCATAACGACTAATAAATCAATGACAGATACTCATTTTTATATCTGACAGAAGACTAACTCGACAAAAGACAGACTTGACAATTGACTTTTACAATTTTAAATTTTAAATTTTAGAATTAAGAACATAACATAATTATTATATAATTATAGATTAAAAATGCCAATAATGCCGTTGTACATTAAAAATTTAAAAATATTAAATGTAGTAAAAATTAAATTTTTATTTTATAAAGTTTTTGGCTGGATTACAGTCCAATGTACGCCCCTGAAATTCTGTAATTTAGGCGGATCGCGTGGACAGTATGAGGGGTATGGACAGTATGCTTGGGTCGACACTGTGCGGTGTCCGACTCTATTACAATTTTACGTGTAATTAAGCAAACGCCCCATTAATATTTCAGAGTAGGTCATCATAGTACTTCCGACGATAGTTCAGCTTATAGAACAACTGATGAAATAAATTTGTGGAAAAAGTTTACTCCTATTCAAAGATTTCGACTTTTTCTGGAAATTTTAGGATATTGGAATTCTGGAGAAGAAGAAAATTTAATAAAATCCATAAAGAAGGATATATTAATAGAGTTTGCCAAAGCTGAAAAAAAACAGAAGCCAGATTGGAAAGAGATGTTTAATGATGTTTATAAAGATATTCCGGAACATATTAGGTGATATTTTAATTTACTGAATTAAAAAAAGATTTTGTATACATTTACTCACTATTTACATAGTTAAAATATTTCATTTTCATTTGAAAATTATATAGCAAACAAATGGATTTTATGGAACAACACCTTCAGAAATATGCAGAACATTATCCACTTGGTATATTCAATAAAATAAGACCATAATGAAATAAATGTAATAAATCACGAAAAAATAAAATCAATGATTTAATATATAAATAAATTCATTAATTAACTAAGAAATAAAATATTATTTAATATTTACTCAGTAAATTTTACTGTAACTGTCCTCTTACTCACAAACATTTCGTAATCCCAGCAACGAATCAGTGCGATTGTTATTTTAATGTAAACACAAGGAAAATAATATATTAATTTCTTAGATTTCAATCCAAAACTTCATCGTATTCGCGCTGCTTATACTAAAGTAACACCAGAAATGATGCAAAATGTACGAAATAATTTCGTTGCTAGGATTACGAAATGTTTGCGAGTAAAAGGACATTTGTTTAAACATTTATTGGCGTAACTTCAAAGTTTATTGTAATTTATTATTTATTTAATATTTTATTTATTATGTTTATTATAATTTAATGTTTAGAAATATTGGAACAATTATTTAATTTATAAGTTATTGTTACATACTTTATGTATCACAATTTGTTAGTTATACAATATACAATATTGCCGCGTCTTAACGTAACATTGTTTTGTCGATTACAGCGCCATCCATCATGAATAAAAAAGGTTCAAATAAAAGTTTCATATTATTTATGTTCTATCCGAATATGCAAAAAACAGGGGTCCTCATTTAAGATTTCAATGTTACCCCTTCACCCCCCGAAATGGGGGAGGGGGAGTTTAATTTTTTCACTAGTGAATAGCCTCCTCAAAAATAATAACTTTTTATTTCGAACACTTTTTTTACAATGAATATTTTACTTAATTTTCTGCTTTCACACATTATGTGAAACACCCTGTATATGTTTTATATATTTCGAAAAAAATACAAAAATTCCCATAAACATTCCCATAAAACCCCCATAACACTTTCAAAACACTCGAATATTGATTACATATGGATTCCATAACACCCTGATAAATTTCCATAACATCCTGATAAATTTCCATAACATTCTATGGAATTCCCATAAACATTCCCATAAAATCCCCATAACACCCCTATGAAACAATACGTCATACATGTGAAATCCCCATAACATTATTATCCCATAACGTTCTTGTAACTTTGTCGTATCAAAGAACTGGAACATTAATTGATGGTTGAAAAAAGCCGATTTTGCAGGGCTTACTTAAAACCACCATAACTCAGCCATTTTCCATGATAAATCAACTTTTTTTTTAAATTAAAGAGAATTAAACGAACTTTAAGATGCCATAATTGAAGTTGACGTCCAAAGCGATTTAAAATCCACAGATCAACTTAAAGTCAATAATTTTTTAATACAAAAACGGTTCATGGTATTTTTGAATTTTATGGGGTAATTGTGTTTATGGAATAGAATCTGACTAACGGCATCATAAAGAGGAAGGTTCAACCTTGATTTCTAATAAGAAAAAAGTTATTACGATGGAAATTGACAAAGTTACACTACTTTGAAAAATGGCATTTTTTGGTCGCTTGCTGGGTGGCTGATTTTTTTTCCCTCAGTGTATTTTAGCAAAAAAGCATGAAATTAATTTTTTTCAAAGGTATGTTAATTTTTTTATATAACAAGTATCAATAACATTTCAGTTACAATTTCTTTAAGTCTCGAATCATTTATTTAATATATTTATGACTTCATAATTCTAATTTTAACACAAATTGGGTCTTTAATATAAGTGATAGGTTCATCGACACTAAAGGCGCAGCTCAACTCAACTCAGGGTTTAGTCAACTCAAGCAACATGAATCGAAGACTTTCACCGGCATCGATGGCTCAGCTCAACCCAACTCAGGGTTGAGACAGCTCAAGCAACATGAGTCGAAGACTGTCACCGTCATCGATGGCTCAGCTCAACCGAATTCAGGGTTGAGACGGCTCAAGCGACTTGAGTCGAAGCCTGTCGCCGGCATCGATGGCTCAGCTCAACTCAACTCAGGGTTGAGACAGCTCAAGCGACTTGAGTCGAAGGCTGTCGCCGGAATCGATGGCTCAGCTCAACTCAACTCATATTTGAGTTGGGCGCTTATGAGTTGAGCTAAATTGGCTCATTGCACTACCATGTACCGTATTGCTGCATATTGTCTTTCGGGATTGGTATTGATTTCTGAGGGTTAAATCTTAAACTATGCATAAAATTACCACGATCGCAACAAAAATTCTCTTATGACGTTTCTGAGCGTTATCATCTTTTCGTCATTAGTTCATTTCAAATAACACCAAAATGCAGATGTAATTTTAACCCTTCTGTCGATAACCAAATTTATAACGGTCGATCAATAACAGGGTACAGCTGTACCCGCTCACGCGGTAAAAGTATTGAACCTTCCGGCATTAATTAATTTCGCATCGAAGTGTTTATTTGAAAGTTGTTACTATTCTTCGATAGAAATACGTTGATATGTTACTAAATTGTTTAAATGTTTTGTAAAATATATTTCCTTAACATCAAGTAATGATATTAATTGTTTAATGTTAATTTATTCGCTATTCACTATTCGGTGCACGGAGTGCACCGCGCTCCTGCACGTATTATAAAAAACAGCGCGCCAACCGGAACGTTACTACCTGCTGATGGTCATATTAGATCTGAACTTAGATCTGCATCAGATAGAGACAAGAAGTAGGTTAAAGTATTTCTAAGGGAGAATCGACCGGAATCGTCTTACTTCGATTCTGGTCGTCTATTTTCGATTCATTGGCTTTGAATAATGCAGATAATCCGTTTGTAAGCACATGCGTTCGGATGGTAGTGCACTGAGAAAAAAACACGGAAAAATTAATGTTAAAATATCCTTAAAATTTACCGTGATGCACGGTATACGTGAAACATTGTGCAATTTCTTAAAAATTAATATTTATATTAAAAAAGAATCATGAAATTTTCAAAAATTTTGAAATGCTATAACCTTAAAATTTAATGGAAATCGCGTAAAAATTACCGTGCTACGATTATAAATACGGATACTCTAATAAAAATTACAGTGCTACATGGAATTTTTCATTGGTTGAAGAGGCCTGAAAGGATGTAATAAAATTATAAAGCTAATGAAATTAGAAAAAAAAAATGATAGGCGAATAAAAGAAGAATTGCTGAAATCAAATTTAATAATTCATATTAAATCGAACGAAATTAATATATATCAAATTAATTTCGTTCAAAGCGATCAAGGCCACGAAAAGCTGAAATCTAATGTATTGGCTGTTATTGAAAACTTCCTGTTACATGTTTTGATAGGCGAAAATAGAGATGATTTTGGCGCCTATCGACGTAGTCGAAGGCAGCGATCTAATCAATCGCAAAAGAATCGTGACAAGCGAAACACGTAAACTTGTCCGCTTATAAATTAAATATTGTGCACGCGGTAACGACTGAAGTCCGCACGCGAATTGAGTGTCTAAAACCTCGGTAATTGATGAGATTATATTTTTTCTTTTTTTTTGTAAGAACCGGTATGCGAAATTGTGCTAATTTTTTTATATATTTTTGTTGATATAGTTTAGAGGTTTCTTTTGGGTGCAATTCTGCCCTTCACTGTTGTCTCACGATAGGCAAAATTCAGCGTACGTTCCTGGCAAAATCTGACAAAAATCTGACCAAATCCTGTTCATTTATGACTACCATTTTGCTGACAACAGGAAGATGTACATGCGCTGATATAAATGTTCAGTTAGACACCGATAAACCACAGATAAGTGCACAAACCAGTTGCTGAATGAGCTTTGCTCAATACGAATTATAATCAAAATTGATTCTACGCGATATTTTTTATTATATTGAACGAATGTTCCAGTATTCTGCAAGAGCAAATTGAGAGAGCGTCAATAATATAATATTTTTTTGTAGTATTTTTTGTATTTGATATATTTCTTTTGTATGGCGTGAGCGAGTTTTTTTTTAATTATAATTTTTGTTTGTATTACTTATTTTTGATATGATTGTCGACGTATGACTCTATAGTCTATTATTTTTTGAGCGTGAATCAATGCAAATTGACCTTTATGTTATATTTTTTTTTGTGAATCTCTCTTATCGTCGAAAATCAAGTTTAAATAAAGCTAGTTTTATTACATTTGGCGCCCGAATACAAATAATATAAAGTCTGATGGATATTGCTGAATTTTTCATATTATTGATTGTTTGGTTTGTGATAATGACAATCATTAAGTTGAATTTTTTTAGGAATTAGGATAATTTTTTTTTTGTGTGTGTGAAAAATTCGATCACGAAAGTACAAAAAAAAAACGATTTTATATTTTTGCAGGCTTATTCATTATTCCGAAGTAATTGATTTTGAGAAACATCCGAAAAAATATAGAAAAACTAATATTATACAGTACAAATGGTGACTTTCTTTTGGAAAAGGTTTAAATTATGAAATATTAAATTATTCAGTAAATTATAGTTTTCTGAGTGAAACTGTAATTTTATGAAAAATAGACAAAAAATAGCTGAAACACATTATACAGAGAAATAATTAAACTTAAAGAACAAAATCGAGAAATTATTCATTTTGAAATATATTAATAAGCTTTTAAATTGTGCAAAGAATAGAGAAATCGTATGATAGCGAAAAATCAAAACAACTGATAGGATATTTTGGAAACAATAATGACAAATAGAAAGCTAGAATAAATTGTGTATGCGATTTGGAGACGGGACTTTTGCCTGGAGTGATAATTTGAAATATTATTTCAGATAAGATTATATATTGAACTTAGTCATTTTCTTGGAATTGAGATCGAATAGAAATTTAAATGATAATTGAATAAAAATAGAAATAATTTTCAAAGAGCTATGGGATATAGAAAGATAAATTAACACGGAACTATATTTTTCATTTATAATTTTTTTTTCTCTTTATTTCTGCTTATTTTTTTTTCTGGAATAACGATAATTTTTTTTTTTCCTAAATTACAAACATGCCCATAAATAGAACACCACCATTGGGGGTAGAAAATACAAACGCGGAAGAACAAGAAAACGTGGTGATGAATGAAAATCCTATTCAAAAAAATGCCCGCGGTAAAAAGAAGAAAGAAACAGCAGGAAATCACGTAGATGCATTAGATGATTCGATGGAAAAGGAAGAACATAATTTGATATTACAAATGCAGGCTGAGATTAAAAAATTAAGAACCGAAAATACGAAATATAAAAAGGAATTAACGAACATAAAAGCTGATAATCAGAAAACGATAAGGGAAGAATTGGCTGGCTTGCAAATTGCGGGGAATTCGCGGGGTTCGGAAACTACACAGACAACTAGAGTGACGAGACAAACAACAAAAAATATTAGAGACAAAACAGATAACGAGGATCCAAACACCGGGAATTTGATAGTGACTGAGTTTGATGATGAACCGGGAACATCTCAAACTACGGTTGCGTCCCAGAACGATGATCCCAAATCTACGAATTCTAGTTCTGGCGGATTAACAGACAACGATAGTATTTTGTTAGGTAGCTTTGTTAAGGGGCTACAGTCCATGCATTTGGATGTCAAATTACCTAAGTTTGACGGAAGTCAAATTCTAAATCCAAAAGAATTTATCGACAAATTTAAAAATTATTGCAAGATGAAAAATGTAGAAAGCGAATCTCGTCTGGGTTTAGTTGAAAGTACGTTGCAGGGAGTCGCGAAACTGTGGTTTGATACTTGCTTATTTTCTGATTTTGGCGATTTTGAGAATAAATTCTTGAAAGAATTCTACGCAATACCTATTAGAATACAGTTTAAAAATAAATGGCTACGCCAAAAATTTAATCCTGGGGAGGGAAATTTACAAAACTATTATTATAGGCAGGTTAAGGCGGCACAATATTTTGAGCCCAGAATGGAACATTATGAATTAAATTATAACATAATTCAGCAAATGCCGGTCCGTGTCCGCGAATCACTAGCAACTATAGATTTTAATAATTCAAACGCAATTTCAAATATCCTAAGCAACTTAGATCAAGTAATGATAGAAAAATACCAGGAGCGACCAAGACAGCAATATAATTTACATAATACGAACAATATAGCTAGAGTATCTGAAATTCAATCAAAAAATGAGTACCAACAAAAATCGAACATATACAGAAATAGATATCAAAGTAATCAGAGAAACAATCGAAATAAACCTTATTATACAAAAAATACATATCCTTTTAACTATCAAAATAAAAATGTACATGATGGTATGGTTTTGCCAGATGTGTCAAGGCCACCGCCGAATATTAACTATCAACACAATACAGGAGGTTTAAACTCCAATGCAGCTCCTTAGATTTTGGTCCTGTAGGTAGCTGTCATTATGATAAGTTGAACGAGGACCTGATATGCGATATTGATAATGGGCAAATTCAAAATAAAAGAGAACAAAATAAATTTGCAAAAAGCCCACAGATATTAGTGCAGATTTGTCAAACACCAATATTCGGATTGGTAGACACAGGTAGCCAAATTACGTGTATAAGTGAAAATTTTTATGAATATTTAATCAGGTATTTCAAAATCAAAGAATTTCCAGTGTCAAATGTTAGGGTTTTGGCTGCGATAGGGAAAAAATTGACAATTGTTAAAAGACAAGTTTTATTGGACATAAAAATAGGGGAATTGCAGATTACATCAATTTTCTTAGTTGTGCCTAAATTAACGTCTCAGATGATTTTTGGAAATGACTGGCTCATGAAAAATAAAGTAGCATTGGACTATGGAAATTCTGAGATAAAAATAGATAATAAAGTCATTGCAAATAATTTGGTATCTTTTACGAGAACAGCTAGAGAAAGAATTGTATCTAAAAAAACTGAAGACGCAATTTTCGTACAGATTATTGAAATAATGAACGATACAGATCAATTTGTTAAAAAGGGGTATTTAAAATCAAAAATTTCTCAGAATTGTAATAGCGAAAATAATAAAATAAGTAATATAGAGATGGAGTATATTGACAAAGTTACAACTGATCATATAAATAAAGAAAATAGTGCTGAAAAGACACATACAAATGAAACGGAAATAGAAATTAGAGAAATAAAAGAAGTTGAGGCAGAATGTATTCCAGATAACGATAAAAATGATAGTTTTAATTGTAGTATAAATAAAAACCCCAAAATTACAATGAAATTGTAAAGGGTTCGGCAAGATTTTTTTCAGTTATCTACCAAAACCAAAAAACAAAAAGATTTGATATCACATAAAGGCAAGTCTGAAAATAAAAAAAAAAAAAGAAAAATAATTAAAACCAAAATTTCTTGCTGGTCTACTAAATAAATATACCAGCAAG
>JABFQA010001536.1:0-13487 GCA_022817065.1 Probaryconus sp. ZL-2020 | reverse complement strand
ACTTTTTTTTTTTTTTTTTTTTTCAATCCATTTTCATAAGATTTAATTAAAATTTAATGAACAAAAATTTTATTAGTACACACATGCCAGGATCATCTCCCTTCGTCCAATTATCCGCGATCGCCAAAACTTTCACGCAACATATGGATCTTTTCCAGACACAATCCTTTTTTCATCTAATCATTTTCTGACCTCAATTAACCCCAAGTAATCTCTAATTAGAGAATTACAAGCCATAACTTTTAATGTCTTTTTCTTTTTCTTTTTCCTCTTTCCATCGCCTAGTCAAATCCTTTAAACTGTTTGTGTGTGTTGTAAAAGACCCAACAAGAGTTACTTAATCAAGAGTTCATCATCAGCTCATCTGATAATATTTACAATCATACAAACATATAACGACAGAGCCAGCAATTATTCACCATAAGTCGGGCAAGTGAAAGTCGGATGAGATGCACTACTTCAATCCCGTCTAATCCAATCATCCAGTCCAATATTTATTACAAAATTAAATTAATAAATTTTACTACATCTTTTTAGATTTTTTTTTTTTTTTCTTTGTTCAAAGAAACAAATTCTTTCTTTATTCGGCAAAGTGAAAGTCAGGTGAAATGCAATTTAATCCAAAACAAATCCTAAATATCGCCGAGCTAATTTCGTGACTGCTGTGTTTCTTCCTAGATTCCTAGTTTTGTTGTCAGACGTTCATTACTCATGTTCTTCAGGTGCAGCCTGCACGTGGAAACGCCGATTACGCAGCCTCTTTGCCATTAGCGCCCCTCCTCCTCCCCCGCCCCCGCCCTCGACGACCCATCTAGTTGTCTTTTTCTCTTCCCTCTCTTTTTCTTATTCCCTCCACCTCACTCTCTCACTCTCTCTCTCTCTCGTTTCTTCTCGCGGGGGAAACCGAGGAACAAAGAAATCCTTGAGAGAGTCGCGCGACCAGATATACACATACAAATAAACTTCGACATAGACACGGTCACTTACACATTCGCACAGAGATTTGCAGAGCAACGTGCATGCATACCAGATACTAGATACGATCCTCGCGTGCCCCCGTTAGATGCAAAATACACAATATGCGCGAGCTAACATTGCCAACTAACCGAGCTGGAGGGGGGCTCCTCCCCCCTCCCCCGACTCCTCAGGCCCCGCTCGCTTAACCTTTCTTCACTGGCAATCTCTTTCTTTCTTTCTTTCTTTCTTTCTTTCTTTTCGCCGTTAGTTCGACTTTGCATCCGCACATGCTCTCTCTCTCTCTCAATCTGCATCATTTTGTATTCAATCGTGTTCATTAATCTTACATTTCAGCCATTAATTAACATTGTTTATTTTAATTATTGACGATGCTGAATTGGATTGCTATTTAGATGGATTAGATGATTTAATGCGGGAAGATTCGACGCGGACACGAATTTCTTATTTTTCTTTTCTTTTCATTTCATTTTTTTCTCTTTGCATCGCATGGTGAAATAGCGTGATTAAATAAATGTTAACGGATTCTTATGATAAATATCTTGTTCGCGGCGAGGTTAAGGTTATTTGATTTTTAGACGAGAAGATGTAATTTTCAGTTTAACAATTGGTTGTGCAAAATTGAATTTTTCAATGCTCGTTTGATGCTCGAGATTTTTAGATAAGAGACAGATTTGCATTGCTTGATATTACAGTTTGTTCTTCTGTTGATGTAACGTGGTTAAAAGACTCGATTGTTACATTTTTTATGATTAAACTTTAATTCAAAATAAATGAATAGCCAAGAAAACTACTCGTCCTTTATTGCGTTTCGCAATACCACAATGGCAATATTTTTTATCCAATGTTATAAATTATCGAAGTTAACAGTATTAAAGATCCTACGACATTTACGATTGGATTATTATGATTTCCGTGAGCCATTGCAAAAGAACACTTAAATTGAATAAATAAAAATATATTTATTTATATTGCCTGGCCTTATCTATTGTTTCCCTTGGCGCGGCGGGTAAGCCATGTTTATTCAAATCAAATGATTAATGTCATTTGATTTTATAACTGTAGAAAAATATAATTTGATATTTATTCACTAGCAATGGCACTAATAAGAACGACTTAATAGTCACGTCTCGGCAATATTATTAATATTTATACTGTTCAGGCGAATTCTTAATTCAAATGGTCTATTGCAATTTTTTCTAGAATACTAATCATTCGCATTTGCATATAAAAAACACCAAAAAGTGCAAAAATTACAAAAATTGCATAAAAGATTGTGAACGTTTTAGATTCAGAGTAAATGTTAATATTAATTTTGGGCAAACTTTTGGAAATTGAAAGTTTTTACAAAAGAAGGACTACCTAACGTAGCCGGATCCTTTCTTTTTCCGTTAACGCAATGACAAATGAGCGCGATCGATTATTCCCGGTGTGTGCATTCACCTGCGAATGTCGCGTGCTGACAAGTCATAAAGATGCCGACATCTATTTTTATGAGTATGGTCGACACCCTCGGCATCGGGGCCCCACCGATAGCGCACCGTCGCTCAAATGTATCGAAGACATGCATCTGTTTGCTCAAATCATGTTAAATAACCTCGCTCCGAGAAAATGGATCATAAAATGCCCCGACAGCCCAGCACATTGTTTTTACTCAAAACCCTGTGCATTGAGATACTACAAATGCATCAATATTCCTTGAGACGCACCTATTTTTTTTTTTTTTTTTTTTTTTTTTTTTTTTTTAATTCTCCTTCATTTTCAACTTTATTCAATTTTCAAGGAAAATGTTCTTTATCGAGACGCTTTATTGTATTTCTTGATCTGTTCTTAATTTGTGATCTTTTGGAAAATTCGTAATCGATAAATAACGGTAACGTGATTTTTCAGAAGAACCAATTTATTAGAATCAGCGTGAAACATTCTCAATGCAATGTACCAATCGTTAAAGGACAAATAATTCTGTTCAATTGTACGAAGTAACAAATCGCCTAACTATTACATTAATTACGAAACCAACGGAATAAATATTACTTTCATAGGCGATCATTTATAATATCACATCTCGACATTTGTTTGCTTATAAATCAAACGGAACTCATTCCAACGGCGCATTGACGGGATTTGAATACATCATTGTTGTCACCCGAGATACGGATAATTTCTCTCTCTCTTTCTCTCTCACAATCCCTCCCTCCCTCCCTTTTTCCTTCACTACAGTGATTTGCGCAACAGTCTACTCTCTGAATTAAAAAAGTGTCAAAGGACACGAGGGAGGGGGTTATTGAATTAGACACAAGTTATTGATGGTTCTACTGTGCCAATAATGTCGTGTTTTGCAATTTTCAAAAACTGAGAGACCATACGAATGTATTTTTGCGAAATTCATCTGTTACTAATTTTCAACTAAATGCAAATCAGACCATTGCTACCTGAATTCCTGACAACCAAAGCGATAATATAGTAACAAGAACCAAAGGAGTTATCTTGAATGACCGCCATCTGACATTCAAGTACCTCCTCCTTAAATGTTGAGTGCCAGCGTTAAAGTGAAAAAGTGATAATAGTGCGATATCCAGGA
Organism: Probaryconus sp. ZL-2020; assembly: GCA_022817065.1. NCBI lineage: Eukaryota > Metazoa > Arthropoda > Insecta > Hymenoptera > Scelionidae > Probaryconus > Probaryconus sp. ZL-2020. The sequence continues at coordinate 9,931 of JABFQA010001536.1, read as the reverse complement.
TTGTCTTAGTCCCTTAAAATGGTCGCAGTGTTTGCGCCTTTGTGACTTGCAGCTCTGGATGTCGTTAGAGTTGGATAACGTAAGCCATATGCGAACGATAACAGGCTGCAAGGAAGGCCTCTACCGTCGCTCGCGCGATGGTTGAAACCATTGTTTTCGCGGTCGATTTCTTATTAATAGACCTCCGCGCGGCCAGGGACCTCGCATTATCTGGCTGCCGTGTCATCGATAATGTATGCGCGTTGTGTGCAACGCCCGAAGAGGTGGACGCGATGAGGGTGAGGGCACACGACTCATACATATATACATAATCATCCTATGAACTTCCCTTCGTCTGTCAGCGACGACGATTCGTCTTTCAAACGTATCCCTCGAACTTGTAATTGATAGGTTGTTCATTTCGGATGATGTTATAACTCCGAGAAAAGACGAACAAAATGATTAACAATTGTTTCGAGCAATTCACTTGGATAAGATTTCGAAATGTGGAAATTTTGCAGATTTTTGCATTATGCGAAATTCAATACACCCGATGAATATTGAAAAAAAAAAAAAAATAAATAAATAAAATTACAAATAATACACTTTTGATGAGAAGAATTTAAATATTTATAATCTGTTGATTATACAGTCTTCATTGAATATTGAAGAACCGTTTGACAATGTCATGCATCATGCTGCAATTGATAATTCTAAACTATGAAAATGAAAAATTGGCGGAATAGTGGATAATGGAAAAAAATACGTGATTTTCCATTTTGAACAGAAAAATGATTTTGCACGACAATTCTGTTATTCTACATTTACTCACACGCGTGAAGTTATATGTATTACAGAACAATGTACACACGTAATAAAATAACTGTCCTAATTCCTGTACACGTTAACATATAAAACACTGTGGAATAATATTGCACCATGAAAAAGACGGTCACACCAATTTGTAATCGCCAATATAAAGAGCAGAGATTAAACAAGCAGCCATGAAAGTTTCCTTGAGAAATAAATCGTTGAAAAATGTAAATGTTCTTAGTCTTTTGTACTCAAGTTATAGCCTGTAACTATTATACAAAGTATTTTTATTAGAAGCTAACTAAAGAACAATTGCAATGACAACCCTGCTCTGAAATTAGGATTTTTCGCAACGCTGAAAATAATGACTGTAATAAAGATAGATATAATGTCTTGCTTGCACGGACACAATGGTATTCTCATTTTAATAATTATTTTCTTTAGATTTGTATCAGCCACAAAGATTCTTGTATTGCCACACGTTGAAAAATTGCTTCAATTCGTAACAGAGTTAGGATTATCGTTAATTACCCTCGTAACAGTCTGTAATCACACATACGAATAATAGCTAAAATGTAAATGAAGATCTTATTGTTTAACGAAAATCGTGAGGATAAAGTTAGTTAATTTGATCCCATCGAAACTTAAAAGCAGCGCATTCATTCGGAACAGTGCGTCGTTCGTTAGCTGCAGCAGTGACCTAACTAACTAACAGAAGCGACGATTTAAATCTGCAAATAATGAGACCTCGAGGAGGATATATTTTTGTAAAATCTAGAACGCAGAGCCGGCCGGCCGGTAGGCGAAAAGCCGTACCGGCGTATCGTGAGCCGGTGCGCACACAATCACCACCAAACGGTGTCACTGTGTCGAGCGAAGCAACACAGTGACGTCATTACTCGACACCAAGCTTAAATACTACGGCTCTTCTCGCACTTTGCTTTCTATCCCTCTCACTATCTCTTACAAGCCAATGCGTCTCTATCTCCCTCCCTCTCTCGTAACAAGTCTCTTATCTTTCTCCTCCTCTTCTCTATGGTCTTTTTCTCTGGTACCAACTTTTTTCTCTTTCTCTCTCTCTCTCTCTCTGTGCTTCTCTCTGTAGATGTATACATACATCTCTGTCTTTCTCTCGGCATTGTGTCGCTTTGCGACGTGATTTACGAGCGTTTACACTCTGGACTTCCGTTTGCACGTCGATACTTCGCGTCATACCGGAGACGTCATCGATATCGTTTCAGCTTGAGCCGCGAGAAAAGACAGAGTCGAGAGAGGGCATTGCGAAGACGACCTTCGTGCGCGACATTCGCTTTTCAAATGCGCTCGCCTCTCATTGCCATTACGAATAACATTTAATCGATACTTTTTTTATCCCGGATCATAAACGATTCCACCTAATATTATTAAACGTTCAACGTTAAACTGAAAATTCAGAATTACATTTTATATTGTTTCGTTTATTGCGCGCGGCGGGGTGTCCTTCGAAAATTTATTACCCTCGGCAAAAAGGTTCGGAGCGTGAAATTAATTTTTGCAGAAATAGAAATTTCAAGAAAGAATATGAAAATTGCATAAAAAAGATTTGAGTGATTTTGGAATTTTGTAAAAAGAGGAGTTTCAGTATAAAGGTTTGGGTTTTGAAGGGGAGAAGAAGCCTCCACAATCGCATCGATATTTAGCGCCGCTATAATTATTTGCGAGCCTCTATTTGATATATTTTATGCAAACATCCAGAATATACTCAGTCACGAACTGATAGTAATATACAAAATTCACTATCTTATGTTCAATAAATCCGATACCTTTACACTGTTCGCCGTTATAATATAAACTTAGTCGCTTCTATTTTAATCCAACAACGTACAACGGTTAATTTGTTCTTGTAGAAAAAAAAAGCTATTGCCACCTCATTCATAATAATCTAAAAATACTGATAATGATATTGGCGAATAAAAAACGAATTCACCTAAGATAAATTTGAAAATGTTTCAATTTATTTCTCTCTGTCTCGATACCATGGCAGACATAAATAAATGTATTCTAACATTCTTCTTCACGGGGTCAACCTCACCCTAGTATGTCGATGAAATTAAACAAGACTTCAAGTAGTCGGTTGCTGAAATAAAGATTAAACACCAGCCGTGTGAATGGCGTGAATAATTTATGTCTTCACGCGATTGGCCTAAACCCTCTGTACAACGTGAACAGATTTGTTTGACTCTGTTTATCTCTCTCGGTCGAACATTTTCTACAACTACCAATTACGTAGAGCAGCCACCATTTCTCATGGTGTTGAAATCCTCGTGTTACTACAAATTGAACAGATATAAACTTAATGAGTAACTAATCAAGCAGTTAGTGAACTACTAAATTTTTTTTTTTTTTTCTTCTTCATCCGATCAATTTTTCTTGTCGCGCTGAAGTTTTACATTGAACAGAAATCTGGGGGTTGAAAGATACTCTTTACATTTCGCTCGAACCAAGATACATTGGGAATCCAGACCAAATCACATTTGATCTGGAACATTTGGATTTGGACCCATTGGCCCAAAGTGGTATTCTACTTTTATTATTGGTCCCGTACGTTTTGCAATTCCGTCAACCCCCTCTTCCCTCTCTCCTCCTCTCCCACCGTCGTAACTATACCAATTAAACGGCAGGATTAGAACACGATGTTTCGCAGTAAAGACAAGCGTGATGTCGAAAGAACAGCGAGCAACAAAGTAGGCTGTTCCGTTAAAACGCGAAAGTGTCGACATGCTGCGATCGACGAAAGTGAAAATCTGATGCGTGGAGGACGCAGCAGCGCTGCGCCGCTCTGCGTCGCGGAGGAGTAGGAGGACGAAGGGGGGAGGAAGGGGGAGGGGGAGGGGACATCGATGTGTACACGACGCGTGCACGCGCCTCGTTACGGAATCTAGGCTGCGACCCGGTTTGCGCCGCTATCATTTGGGTCATTGAGTGTGCGCGACTAATCGCCCGGGCCCATCGCGACACGCGTTCTAACAAGTACATTTGTTTCGTGACCAGCCCGGAACGGAAGTCCCCGCAACAGATAAGCGAACCATTCCGGGGGGATACGCTTCTGTCGACGACGAAACGTCGTCGCTGATTAAACAAACCATTAAATTCTACCTGACGCGTTCGAGAATATTTTCCGACGTCCTTCTTTCGATGAACTTAATTAACGACCGTTTTTTTCTTTTTTTTTTTTATTAATTCTATTTTATCGTCGTAGACGATTATCTCTTTAATTAAGTGTTAATTACATTGCTGGTGGTATTGTTGTTGGGGTCAGTTAAGTATAATCTAGTTAAGAGGTTGGTCTAGATTTTTAGTTGGTCTTTAAGTGATGCTTCTTTGCATTTGGTAATTGGGATCAATTTAGGAAAAAAAAAAAGGGGAACCAACAGATAACTGGGAAATACTGGATTTCAGATAGTCTCTCGAGCGGATTTTGTAGAAACTGAAAATCTATCCTAATAACGTCTGTGCGATGTTTCTCGTCGGGTTAAAATGCTGAGTCAATTTGGGCGATTGAATTGAAATGAACAAATCTGTTAATAATGCGAAGAACAAAGGCATAACATTTGAATCGAAATGGAACGCGTTCTCGCATCGTTGCACATGTATAAAAAGAGGTCTCGGACGCGGTTGCGCGAATTACCATGAGTCATTTGTAAAGCCTTGCCGGCTAATGCAATGGAGAACACAGCGGAGTTTTGTCGAAAAGCTATCGCTTATAAACAACACCGCGACGAGAGAGACAGTTAGATCGAGCTGAATCGTATTTTATCGCGGGTCATAACTGTGCATTGAAATCGCAATAATTCCCGAACCGCCGTTCGTCGGCGATCCCACCTGTCGCTCAATTATTTTTAATATTAAAAATTAATAACCAACCGTAGACAAGATTTATCGGCAACTTATTTGCTACCGATGCGAAATTATAATCTCGTTTCTATGACTCCTTGCAAACAACCTGACGGTGTATATTATTGCCTTACCAATAAAATAAATTTCATTCGCGCCACTTAATGTTTCATAAATATTCCCTTCAAAATCGTGACTGCGTCAAAGCGACGCAGTCGGGGAGAAAAAATTCATTACGAAATTCTGAGAATCGCAATCATCCGGAGAGAAAGTCAACCGCTCTTTTTCTAACGCAGTCTGAAATTTTTATAATAATCGTTCTTGTAAACAAAATAGACGGCTGAATTTTCTTTTGAGATTCATTTTTGTGCGTTCATCTTTCGTTTACAAAATTCTTCGTCAATAGATAAATCAGATCAACGTTTACTAAATTTTTATTCTTTCTTTTTTTTTCTTTTTTTTTTTTTGTTTTTTCTTTATGATAATTTTATTTCGTGATAAGGTCTAATTATGAAGGACGTAGAGTGGTTGAAAAAGAAAAACAACCTCAGCCGATTGTATCTAACTAGCGTGGTCCTTAGAAAAGCCTTATTCAACATGGATTGTTCGCTTGTGTTGCAACGTTATATATCATGGTGCGTTGCGTAAAATGCTATGCTGGCTCTGGCTGACTTTCTGACACGCTACGCTCTCATCATCCACCGCTCGCTCCCGTGCATTTGCCGTGGCCCCCTTTTCTCGCATACCACACCTCTTCAAAACTCTTGACGTACTTTTTATTATCAGAGCCCACGTGTGAAGTCACATCAGAATTCAAAGCTCATTTGCAATCAATCCATCCCTCCTCAGTTTTCTTTAAACCACAACAATGGTGGTGTATGTTTATCCGTACTTTTGTTAAAAGGCACTCTCCTAGCTTTCACCGTCAATCGGCGTCCTTTCAGCGCGCCGAACTTTTAAGCGTGCAAGTATGATACTTTCACGCTGCTGAAAAGTTCGCGCTTGCACAACACCGTATCAACGAACAAACCGGCGTCGTGCCGCATACGGAAAATGCCCCTGGGATATATGCGCGCATACCCGGACACACACGGCCGCTTAAGCCGGCGACATAGTGCCCTCTTTTCTCTTCGGAGCCAAACCTAACCTAACCCAACCAACAGCACCAATCGGGTACGGTGAGTGCTCTCGAACGGCACACACTTTGATACAACACCTCTCCCACTTATTATCGGCAATTGGACCGTGTCGGCACCGCGATTTAATACCCCATTCGGCGCCCGATCGCAAACGATACCCAACCGTGATATCGGTTTTTGAGGAAGTGCCCAATGATCCTTTTCTTTTATCACACTTTATTCATCATAATTGTTTACGACGCTGTAAATTCTCCTCCTTGTTTAAACCGTTTCCGAGAAAAGCACCTAAGCCAGCTTTTTATGATGGCGAAATTTTAAGGGATTATCTTCCGTTATCAAGATATTCCTTCTCTGAGAATAACCGTCGACATTTTACGACGGTACCATTATTTTTTGAATTCAACGTACGACTGTTTTTCTTTTCTTTGAAAAACAGAAAGTGCAAACTAGTGCAACTTTGCACAAACTAGTGCAAACCTCAACCAATTGTCTAAAACCTCGTAAACGTCTTTAAAACAAAACTCTACCACCAACACAAACAAAGCAACGTGCGCTCTACGTCACCCGAACACACACACGCATGTAAAGTGCGTAACCGCATGTTTCGTAACGAGAAAAGCCGTTTTCTCTCTTGGATTGTACGAGGAATAAAATAAAAAAAAAAAAAGGAAAGAAAAGGAAAAGGAAAGAGAAGGAGGGAAAAAAAAAAAAGAGTCGAAGCTCGAATAATCGACATTTCATGGGCAGTATTGTTGCGTCGTGGTGCGCTTACACAAAGCCTTGTTGCAAGAACAGGTACGCCGGGATTGCGGTATCTACGGTTAAGTGCGTTACACGAGTATACTTTGGCCTACTTTATGAGAAAGGCTCGACCTCGCTTTTCTCCAACAGATACGCGCTACTTTTCCTAACGCCGGTGCGAGCAACGGGCCTTCCACGTATCGCGGAAAACGGCAATCTTCCGGCAGTGGAGTTAACTCTGAAATAACACCAATAGGCTGTTAAAGCTCGAGCCAACGCGCACAATGGACAGAAGGAAAGACGACGACGCTATTGACGCATCACGAGCTCGCGCCGAGATTGGTTTACTGTACCGCTCTGCGACGCTGATGTTGTTGATGCTGGTTTAATCACAAGTCCCATTTATATTCTGATGTCTATCGCAAACTTGTTTGCAAAGCCCAAGTGTTTATGTAAGATGTAAACAAGAAATAGTTTGTTGCGTTCTAGAAGCGTATGATCATGATGATGATTCTAAGATGATTCAGAGGATGACACGTTTCTGATGAAAGGAAATTTGTATATCCATTGGATTTATCATTTACAATGATAAAAAATATTAAAAAAAAAAAAAAACACTTGCTTAGAACCTTTTCCTAATTCATTGAACATCATTACAAATCCAAAACTTCATCTCCCCTTACTTTACAATTAGGTAAAGGTCAAACCATATTGAATCGGTTTACAGACAATGTAATGGTTCTTTGGCCTGTACCTAATGTTAGCTCAAGTATGATTTAATGAGTGTATCTATTCACCAAGGTTCTCTCCTCTCTTATTTATCAAGATCCCAGAATTTACTAAGTATGAAAGATTGACTTCAACAATAACTATTCATCTATCTAGAAGCTACGGGATAGACACGATTCTCTCTTTACACATTGAATCGAGAATGAAATAAATGGCAGTGGAAGGTAAACGATTATGGGGTAACAGGGACTCACCCCGGTGTTGTGTTTGTATGTATAAAAATCAGATAAGAGGATGAATCACTGTAGGGAGAAGAGAGCGTGAAATTCCTGTAGCCGGGGACGTAATGGAACAATGGAAGTGTAAATTGGGGCCTACCCTCTAAAATTATTTAAAGGTACCAGACTCACGAAGCAGACAGGAAGTTAAGGGGCGCGCGATTACACGCAGCAGGTGGGATTTAAATGAGCTCTCATTCACCAAAATGAAGGTAGGGATTATAACACGAAACACCTTACATATACAAAAGCTTACAAATGTGGATCATAAACCAAATTTAACCATTTTCATTCAGGACCTGTCTATAATTCCCCTTGGCGCCCTTTTAAATAGTTACAGTTTCGGATTAGACGGTGAATTTTCTGCGCTATTGGACCTCGAAATTAAACGGAAAAAAAAAAGGGAAAACACGTTTACAAAATTAAAAAAAGAAGAAAAAAAATAGCGAGAGAACAATGGGAATAAAGAAAGGTTGGTTGACATGGAGCCATGTGTGATGGAGACAGCGAAGTCAACACAAAGCAGTAGCAGGCAGTAGGAGTAACAAAAGAGGCAAGTTACCTCGGCAGCCAAGCGACAAGGTCGCCTTATCGATTGTAATTTACGACGCGCGCCGCGTACTGTTGCTGCTGCTACTGCTGCTGCTGCATCGTTACGTCACTGGTGTGACTCGATTACGAGTAATAACGATGTGTGGGAGGCGGCATGTAACGCTCGCTGAAGGCGCATGTCGGGCGAAAGTGCAAAAACTCGTTGAAATTACATCGAGCCTCAGAGCCGCTTACCGTAACCTCGAACGGCCAACTGTTAACTTAGAATTATCGAAGATGATTCACAAGATGGTGAATCCGAAGCCTAGAGTTATCTCACCAAGCGATAACCCCGTATAAAAGGTTATTCCAAATATTACACAGTATTAATTGAAATTGTCTTTCAATCATGCTGATTCGATTGAACTTTAATGAGGTTTCATCAAGGCCATGTGTTCTCATACGTCTGTTGAGACTTTGTTACCGTAATCGATGGGAACGTTGACACTTCCCAAAAAAACCCCCATGAGAATTCAGAAAACTTATAGCGCGAAAACATAAATTTCAGCCGACCACAATAAAAAGTATGAAGTCACTTGGTATTGAATTTCCGTTTTCCATAACAGTAACGCTTTAGAATGAATGTTCAGGCACTTTGTTTGGAACATAAACGTCAAGATGAAAATATGGCTGGGAAGATAAAAGGATAGTAGTTGATAGTAGGGGTTGAGGTGAGGTTTAAAAAAGTGCAAAATTGTGTCATGGAATGGAAAGAGAGAGAGAGAGAGAAAGATGACAAACGTGGGTTCGATTCGTCACGCTTGGCAACGAGGGGCCATAGCAAGGGCTGACACCAGCGAGGGGGGAAAGGGGAGAGGAAAGAGAGAGAGAGAGAGAGAGGCGTTCGAGGCGTGAATGCACATCCTCGAGAGCGAGTCGTTGACAAAATACTTAAAGCGAATGTGCCTGTTACGTTCCGTTACGGTTCTCCGCGAGGCTTCGAACGGTAAACGCACTTCCGCTTTCGGGCACCGCTGCTTCCGTTTTCGTTGCACGGAATCACTAAACGCGACCGTATAAATGTCAAGAACATTATCACTTTGACTTATCTGCCTCTTTCTGTTTCGCACATAAATTACACATAAACATATACCAATTAAATTGAATTGTGCATAAAACTCCACTGTCATTTTGAAAGGAAATTAATCAATTATTCCGTCTCCGCTACGATTGCGGGGATAAGGTTAATTGCGGTATTTTAATTTTCACATTCATTGAGTTCGCGTTAAAATTAAATTCAATTTTTAGGAAAATTCTTTCGTTCGTAAAAAAGAATACATTTTGAAAAATTGGAATTCATTTTTCCTTTGAATCATTCATTAGCCAATACGTCAAATGATGAACCGTTGAATGTCTCAATTTATAAACCTGCAATTTGAGTCTAAGAAATATCTCAATAGTAGCAATGTAAGGAGAGCGATTTCTGTAGCGATTTTCCGACATTAATTCCATGCCATTAGTGTGTAATGCAGAACAACACAACAACGGATAGCGTTTAATCAAATCTTTGTATCTGACCAGTGATATTTCATGATCACGTGGTCCTGAGTGGAAATGTCATGAACAAAATCGCCACGAGCGTAGGCTAACCTCGTTATACGGCGTTCTTGTAATATTAATTTATATAGAAGTGTATATACATATATATATGCAATCATTTTACTCGGCATTTTCTAATGTCATTGCCAATATTGAAGTAAACAATGATCTTAGCAAAACAAGCATCGTCGATTATTTATTATTATATGCAATCTATATATTTTTTTTTTTTTTTTTTTTTTTAAGCTG